>JAQMYF010000004.1:2716990-2740335 GCA_030014195.1 Neosilurus mollespiculum
TATATATATATATATATATATATATATAAAAGAAAGACGTGCAAAAACAGAAAATTGTAAAGTTGCAGATAATTAGCCTCGCATGACTTTTCGACCGTGGGGAAAGAGTTTAAAAGCAGTCGCTCAAGTCTACAGCAATTAATACTGCAAAAATCACTCGGGTTATGAGCAATTAAGTACACAGAATGCTGAACTCAGGGGAAGAGCTGTCTACTGACTGCGTGATGCATTTTCAGAGCAGCGCCAAGAAAACAGTATCCAGGGTTACATAAATGTGTTTGTATAGAACAGAAGCAAGCATCATTTATTTATTTGTTTCTTTATTTATTTATTTATCCCCCCCCCTAATTGTAGTCGTATCCAATTCCCACCCGTCAAGTGTTGCCTCTCTATCACATATGACCACCGCCAACCAGGAAGGGGTGTAAGCATACACATGCCTCCTCTTTGACATGCGATGCTGCCACCCGCATCTTTACGAACTGCTGCGCATGTGCATTTTTGAGGTCGGCTTAACACACTCAGAGGGAAAGCGCTATCCGCCCCTTTTGCACGAATGAGCTCACAGACGCCCATGAATTGGCTGCTGATCACTGTGAGTGACAGGGGAGTGTATACCAGAGTCTAATATAGAGTCAATAAAGAGTCTAACTAGAATAATATATAACCGCAATCAGAATAAGAAGCAAGGGACAAGAACAGAAAACATTTTAATATTAATAGGGCAATGGGGAGTGATGATTTAGACTTGAAGACATGAATTCTTGAAACAGTGACACGACAGGATGAAACTCATTCATTTATTCATTCATTTTCTAACCCACGTCATTCTAATTAGGGTCGCAGGGAGGCTGGCGCCCATCTCAGCCGACTCTGGGCGAAGGCGGAGTACACCCTGAACAGCTCGCCAGGCCATCGCAGGGCCAACACACGTACAAGTATTCACACTCACTCTCACGCCTAGGGATGATTTGGATCAGCCAATAAGCCTACTCGTGCTGTGGGAGGAAACCGGAGTGCCCGGAGGAAACCCACGCAAGCACAGGGAGAACATGCAAACTCCACACAGAAACGCCTCGAGCCTGGGAATCGAACCCGGGACCTTCTTGCTGTGAGGCGAACGTGCTCTAACCACTACGCCACCGTGCCGCTCGGGATAAAACCCTGCAACGAATTAGTGAACATGTTAGATATCAGACCAGAGGTGGAAACAGCACTAGAGCTAAAAGTGAGTGCACATGGGAACACAATCGTGACCATGACAACAGTTCGTCACAGTTTTTTGACCATGTCCAGTGATGGCTTTTCCAACCTGTTTTATGTCACGGATTTCCTGTTCTGATGTCACTTCCTGTTCGTAAATCATAACCAGGGAGCAGAGTGGAGGTCAGTGGCTGTAGATTCAATAATCTCAGGACTGTCAGAAAGATGTAAGTAGAGTGTAAGCTGCTATGAAATCTCTTTGAATCCGCTGCTCAACTGAAACACTTCAATGATGTCGATATCTAAAGAACGGAACTGTGGTGTCTTACCGAGTTAAATTGATTCAGGGAATTACATGCAGAGACTTAAGCTCAGTTCTAATTCCCACCCGCTTTTTCGCTGTTCGTTTCAAGCTGCAACAAGAACGCAGCATTTAAATAAATAAATAAAATAATAAATTATATCGACTCCCTTTTTTTTTTTTTATGAAATTTGTACAGCAGCGTGCATAACATTTAAATCCCAGAACAAACCACACAATATAAATGCATATCAGTTATTGTACTGCTCCAGGGTCAGAACGCTGAACTTGATTAAATACACTGGAGAAACACAAGCTTTTGTAAGAGGAAGGACGAGAAACACGAGAAAGCTTAGCACGCACTTTTCATCTGAAGAACGAGCTCAGCTTGAAGCTCCGCAGCTATACATGTTTTTTTTTGTTTGTTTTTTTTGGGGGGGGAAATCGAAGGGAAAATGGGGTGTCTTGGAGGTTTTTACACTTTATAGTTCAGAGGAAAACAAGTCACTCGATGTCTATAAATCAGAGCTCTCCAGAGTGTGAAATGGAAAATACACTGCAATCTGTGGAATCCGCTCTGATGACTGATGGAATGCTTTTCTCCATGGGAACCATACTGAGATACTTCTGCATTCTTGGCGGTGTTAAGTTCTCCACTCTGATTGGTTGGTGCTGAAGATATTTATTAACTAACTGTAATTCAGTGCTGTTGTGGAGGATGCATGTCTGTATAGATTGCCGACCTGTTTAGGGATTGGCTTCAACTCCTGCCATGTCCCTGAGTGATAAGCGTTACAGATAACAGATGGATGGCTTGATGGTCGAATGGATGGAGAGGTGAAAGAATGAATGAAAGATTGGGTGCGTAGATAGATAGATAGATAGATAGATAGATAGATAGATAGATAGATAGATAGATCAAATGATAAAAGTATGAATGGAGGGATGGAAGAATAGGTAAATGGAAGGATGGATAGATGGATTAATGGATGAATAGAAGAATGGATGGAAGGATGTTATAAACATATGGATGAATTGACATTATGGATGAAAGCATGGATGGATGGATGTATAGATGAATGGATGGAAGGTTGGATGGATAGATGAAAGAGTGAATGATTTGATGGATGGATGGATGAGTAGGAGAATATAATGTGAACTACACTACATTTCATGGAATGAAATTATGGATGGAAGGATGGATGACTGGAAGAACAGATGGAAGGATGGATAGATGAAAGGATGGATGAATGAATAAATGGGTGAAAAGAAGAATGGAAGGAAGGATGGATAGATGAAAGAGTGAATAACGGGATGGGTGGATGAATGGATGGGAGGATATAATGTGTACTACACAGCATTTCGTGGAGTGAAATGATGGATAGAAGGATGGATAGATGAATTGATGAATGAAGGGATGGATGAATGGAAACAATTATGGATGAAAGCATGGATGGATGAAAGTATAGATGAACGGATGAATGAAAGGATGGATGAATGCATAGATAAATTGATGGATGGAAGTAAGGATGGATAGATGAAAGGATGTATGAATTGATGAATGGATGAAAGCATGGATGGATGGATGGATGTATAGATGAATGTATTGAAGGAAAGATGGATAGGTGAAAGGATGGATGGATGGATGGATGGATGGATGAAAAGATGGATGAATTGATGGATGGATGAATGTATAGATGAATGGATTGAAGGAAAGATGGATAGGTGAAAGGATGGATGGATGGATGGATGGATGAAAGGATGGATGAATTAATGGATGGATGGATATATAGATGAATGGATGGAAGGAAGGAAAGATGGATGAATGAATGAATGAATGGATAAATGAAAGGATGGGTGAATTGATGGATGGATGGATGGATAAGAGGATATAGTGTTTCCTGCACAACATTTCTTATAAACTTGCACCTTCGTGACGGAGATCCGGAGAAACTTTGCACTTGAACTGTGTTTTATAAACGCGACATACGGCATAAATAAATAAGACGCGGCTTTGTGACAGCTCCTAAACGTGAGCACGGTCGTTAATCACTCAAGGCCATGCAGTCCAGCTCGGTTTGTTTGTGAGAGGAACTGAATTATGGCAGGCCTTGTTAACAGTGTAGAGTCATATATCAACTGTCTATCTGCAACTACAGACATGCCGGTGTGATTATATCACAGACAGCTCCAAAAGAATCGCTAAAATGCCATTAATACAAATCAACCAACACCACATCTTCCATCTCTCCAGACTGTTCGGACTGAACGCTCGTTTATTTATGAATCATTCTGACTGCGTGACAACAGATTCGTGACCGAGTGGGAGTTTAGCCAGGCATTTAAAATGACATCAATTACCATTGTTAAAAAAAGCCTTGATGAGATTACACGTGAGCCTGTAACTCATGGAGCCGTGAATGGTGGAACACTGCGATTTTTGGATTCAGCAACTTTTCTGATTAATGTTGGTGAAAATCATTTCCATTTATGGCATTTCGGAGGCGCCCTTATTCAGAGGGACTTCCCTTTATCATTTTTATAAAACTGAACAATTGACTTTGGCTTTGCTCAATGGTCCAACAGTGGTAGCTTGGTGGTACAGGGGCGTAAACCCCCAGCCTTCAACTAAGTAAGCCAGAGTCTTAACCACTGAACCACCCCTGCCCTGAAAATCAAGGTTCACCTCTGTGATTAGCAACATTTATCGACAAGTAGCAACGTTTGCACAAATGTTTGCAAAAGTGTTTGCGAACGACACATTAGCGACTGTTAGCAAATGTTAGCAACAGTGTTTGTGACGATTAGCAGCTATTTGCCACTCGATTTTTGTAAACTGTTGGCGACTTATGGCAAACTCCTGCTAAAATACCTGTTGAATTGAACCACCCTTACCTCTATTGATAGACCCAACCCGATAAAAAGAGTGAGCAAACCCTCCCTAGCATTGTGTTCACTACTTAGCGAACCAAAAAGAACTTTAGCGACAAGTGTTACAACTGTTTTGCAAACGTTTGAGGAAAAAAGAATGGGCATGCCCAAACTGTCTGTACGACTAGGAAAACTGTTTGTGAATCTAACAAAACCCAAACTTTGCTACGTTCGTCAGCATTTGCTGTTCCGTGAGATATTAGCCTTAAAGATAACTCACGTAAGCGACCTTGTCCAAAAGTACAAGACGAATTATATTTCGAGGGTAACTGAACAAATTCGGACTGGAATTTGCATATTTTCGGAAGCAGTCGGTTCAATTCGAGGTAAATGATCCGTATTCGCAGTCATAGTGAAACATTTTGGACCTGCGCAAACTTTAGTGCGGAATTAGAATTTTGATAATATGACAACATGATAATTGAAGATATTCGATGGCATTTGAAGAGACCGTTAATTTTGAGCATAATGGCGGTATTTTTGGCCGTAACCAACCCGAAAACAACGTCGCACTCTTTATCGGCCATAGCGCTTACGTGTGAGTTGGCTTTTAGTGTGTGAGAAATTCAGTGATGTGGAATGTCTGGAGAAATTACATTAAAAGATAGTGAATAAAAAATATCAAAAGGAAAAACATCTGAATAACTTCATCTAGATTATACAGTACAGTATAATCGGGTGCCAATATTTATGGTTCGGCCATAGCATGGAGTAGGAAATCTGACCCCTTTATACTGCAAAGCAGGACCCAAAAAGCTAGGTGAAACTAGCTGCAGGGGTCCGTGATTGCATATCTGAGGAACCAACGGCTTTTTTCCCAATTAGAGCTCGAATCATGTGAGGAATCATGGCTGATAAATAAAAAATAAAGGGGGGTGTTTGTTGACGTGAACATATGAACATAAGAAAGGATGGCAGAAGATACGGTGACACGGTGGCACGGTGGTCTGACTTACAGCAAGAAGGTCCTGGGTTGGATTCCCGGGCTCGGGCCGTTTCTGTGTGAAGTTTGCATGTTCTCCCCGTGCTTGCATGGGTTTCCTCCAGGTACTCCGGTTTTCTCCCACAATCTGAAAACATGCACAGTAGGCTAACTGGCTGTTCCAAATCACCCCTAGGTGTTGAGAGTGAGTGTGAATGGTTGTATGTGTGTTGACCCTGCGATGGCCTGGCGAGCTGTTCAGCGTGTACCCTGCCCTCACCCAGAGTCGGCTGAGGTGGGCGCCAGCATCCCCGCGACCCTAATTAGGATTAAGCGGCTTAGAGAATTAATGAAAAATAATGTGATAACATGAAAATTAATCATGTAAATATGAAAATAAGTTAAAATCCAACAAATTAGTACAACATGACATGTGAAGTGTGTGTCTACACGTCGGTATGAGGAGCAATTTAGTGTCCCAGTCGATGTTTTAAAAATCTGCTGCTTCTGGCGGGAGTTGGTTGAATTCCTCCAAAGTGACTCCGCTAAAGAGGCACAGACCTAATTATGAATTCCACACAGCACACTTCATTATTATTATTATTTTTTTTTTTTTTGAAAAGGAATATCTGGAGGATATCAGGAACAATGAAAACAAGAAGCGGATTCTTTTTAAAATGAACCGTTATCAAATCACCCCTTCCCAACCCACCCCAGACAGTAACATTAGCCCAGGGTCGCTGGAATCATTTTGGATCATCGAGGCTGCTCTCTGTGAGTCTTTAATGGGATTGCATTAATGAGAAAGAAAGAAAGAAAGAAAGAAAGAAAGAAAGAAAGAAAGAAAGAAAGAAGCCTAGAGGAGAAGGATCAGTGGATATCATGGGGTTCCATACGGCAGTGAATTCTTAGTGCTATATGTATATTAGGAACTGGACAGTAATGTACACGAGTCATGTACATAAACATTCCATCATCAGTTCAAATTGAATGACTTTCTATTCTGGGGTAAGTTCTATCTCTTCCCAATTACCACTTGAGAAGAACACATTTCCAGGTACTGAGTCATGAGCTAACTGAATTTCAAGGACGCTTCAGGAATCAAAGGATGAAGAAGTGGGTAGGTCAATTTCATTTTCTCTCCAAACTTCAAATTCTCTGCAAGCGTAGCTAAAGGGATAACTCAGCGAGCAAGGTTGTAACTTGGCATAATTATAATGAAATGTCGCCCCCTAGTGAACATCAGATGAACATCATGCTCCATATTAAAGATAGGGATTTTTTCAGATTTTCTTTTTCTTTTTCAACATGATCCTATGCACAGATCACCTCCAAAATTGAATGGGTTGTTTCCAGACCCAGGCCCCAGCCCTCCACCAAGTTTGATGAAAATCGTTCCTATTTCCTATTAGTGTTCCATAGTAACAGCATGTCTGTCGGCACTCGTTGCAAAGTTATAAGCGCTCCATCTCCAGAACTTTATGACCTTGTCCTTTGACCTAGACAGTACAAAATTAAATCCTATCTGGGACTCAGGTAGGGTAGTGTCCCCACCAAGTTTGGTGAAAATCCATGTACGGGTGTGGCCAGGACTTTGTTCACTACCAAATGCAGACGATTACAATATCACCTCGATATCGAAGCTCGATTTTGGGCGGAGTTATTAAATTAATACATGAATAAAAACATTCCAGGACTCCACTGTGATAACTTTGCATCACGATAAAACTCCATTGCTGATTTTTCCATGTTAAGAGCATGTCTTTGAGTGTTTTATTCCTCACGTCACACAATTTTGCCACATCTTTTCCCAGCAAGCAAGGCAGCGCATATCCAATCAAATCAAATATAATCTGTCTTGTTTTGATTTTGTAAGAAACTGATTTTGAAAGCACAGCTGTATGAAGATGCGATTTCCCCGTGACATTTATCACAGGACGACAAGCCCACTGACCACAACAGCAGATCCTGGTCGTCTGCACGTTGACCGGATGCTCCATCAGACTTCATTTTGAACGTGATTCATTAGTATAGGTCTTTTGCTAGGCTCCCAGACAGTCAACGCGTTTCTATCTGCTGTTTCTTGCAGAGGTGATGTGCTTGAAATGAGATTCCTCCAACCTTACCTGGGTTGTTTTGGGTTTTTTTGAGTTGTAAGCTCAGCCTACAAATTGAAAAATCTCTCCAGTGCATGTAGGAACGCTGGACTGCCAGTGGTATCAGTTTTCCACATGAGTGCAAGTGATTCGGGACACGGCCCGCTGTTCGTCGACTGGGTCAGACACAAAGGTCATGCTGATTGCTCTTCCCTCTCCGCATGTCATTCATGGAGATGCCCAGATCCCTGCAGGCGGTCGACACGGAGCCAGAGGAACAAATACAGGAGCTTTGACGTTTTATTTGCTTCCTCAGTATGAGACAGTAATCCAAGCCAGAAATTTGCAGCAGGGTTTATCCGATGTCTTCATCGTCACATTTCTCTCCTCCACCTTTTAAAGACAATCTGTAAAGGAGATTCCTTTCTTTTTATGATTTTTTTTTTCATCTTCTTCTATTTTTCCTCTTTGGCTGACAATAGGCGGTCAGTGGTGTAGTGGTTAGGGTGCTGGGCTCATGATCGATAGAGGTCATAGGTTCCACGGGTGTGCCTCTGTCCACCCAGCAGTATAAATGGGTACCAGTAAAAAAAATTGGAAGGTAATTTGCGATGGACTAGCGTTCCATCCAGGAGGAGTTGAACTCCTAGTCGATTCACACTACAGAAACCAGGGATAAGCTCTGGCCTGATGAGCCAGTAGGCTTGGGTGTAAAAAGCCCAACAAAAAGACTTTACCTTACCTGACAATAAGGACCCTAATAGCAATCTCTGTTTGATAGTTATACTATTGGGCGGCAAGAAGGTCCTAGGTTCAAGTCCCGGGCTCGGCGAGGGTGTTTCTGCATAGACATTGCATGTTCTCCCTGTGAGTTCCCTCCATGAACTCCAATTTCCTCCCACAGTCCAAAGACATGCATATTAGGCTAATCGGTGTGTGTTTGAATAGTTGTGTGAGTGGTGGCTCTGTGAAACAGTTCGGCGAATACGTAAACCTTACCTATTTGAATTTGAAACTCACTAGTTCTTTCGTTGTTCACTCTTTGATCTATTTGTTATATATTCATTCATTTTCTGAACTGCTTAGTCCTAATTAGGGTCATGGGGTGGCTGGTGCCTATCTCAGCCGAGGCACTCAGAGTACACCCTGGACAGCTCGCCAGGCCATCACAGGGCAGAAACACGCTGACGGCAATGCACCCTACTCTTTTTGAAAGTAAGCAATGGTTCTGTTACATGCCTCTCACCACAGACAGTGACAGACGTGTCACTTTTGATAACCCAGTTAGCTGTACTCAGGGGACAGCAGCGACAACCCGGTGATAGTGGGGCTTGAACCCCCGACCTTCGGATCAGTAATCTGGCACCCTACCTCCAGGCCACTAGTGCCTCTTCAATTTGTTATTTTATATTGATTCCAGGCATGTTATATTTAATAGCCATATATTAATTTAGTGTGTGGGTTACCTCCGGAGTACTCCAGTTTTCTCCCACAGTCCAGAAACATGCACAGTAGGCTGACTGGCTGTTCCAAATTGCCTCTAGGTGTAAGTGTGTGATTGGTTGTGTGTGTGTTGGCCCTGCAATGACCTGGCAAGCTGTTCAGGGTGTACCCCGCCCTCACCCAGAGTCGGCTGAAATGGGCGCCAGCCTCCCCGTGGCCCTAATTAGGATTCATTATATTTTATGCCCAGTGACATATCAAACATAATTTGGTATCAAAACAGGAATACACACAAATTTCAGAGAGGAAAATAAAACACAGGAAATAAAATCGTAAGGAATAAAGATTTATAAAATGTGATGAGTAATTTGTGATAAATGGAGTCTATGTAGGTGCCAGTCTGAACTCTAGCAACACTCCTGGCTCATTAAATGAGTTGAAAATGAAAGAAAAGAGTTATACTTAGTTCCAAATATGAAATGAAGCCCAAATTATTTCAGCCTGCACTTACAGCAGAGAACGGATAAATAGCAAGGCCAAAGTCAACTCAGACGTGCTTCATTAACGATCAGTAAAAACCCCGTAACACTCAACCACGTTCCTATTACATCCTCAAAAAAAATCCTATGGCCAGAGTAAAAAGTAAGGAAAGTCGGTACAATGTAATAGAAACGCAGTAGAAACTGATAAGGATGTGGTCTGGTCTCTATGGATTTGAAGGACGTAGTTGGGCTTTGGACATGGCAAAGAAAACGTAGTGATGACGTGGTTGAAACGGAACACAGTAACAACGGTATTGATGTCGTAATGATGTAACGAAAATCTAGTATAGACTTCACTGATGTAGTACAAATGTGGCGCGGACTTGCTGAACGTAGATGTAGAGGAACGAATGAGGAAGTTCAGGACATGATGAAGTATTTATAAGGACTGCATGGATGCAGTGAGATTGTGGTGGGTGGATGGTGGGATCTGTCTGCTCATAGTAGGAACACATTGGACGTGGTGTACGCGTGATCATGCACGTGGTAAGAAATTAGCAGGAACATGTTGGACACAGTGAGCACCTGGTGTTGTATGAACGAACTTCTTTTTAGGACGCAGTGCGGTCTTCATGATGTTCGTATGAGAGTGCTGGGGTTTACATTTCATTCAGGTTCTTGTTTATATAAAGCCAGACACTCTTCCGTGTCCTTGCAAAGTCTTACCAATCTTTCTTTGAATAAATTTGAAGAGTTATTATTTCTGACAGCTTTCACAGTGGTTATAACTTTCACAGCTTTCAATTTGTCTGTGTTGGTTGTTGCCTATCAGTATATTGATCACTGCCTGGCTGACTTCAAAAGTCCTTTTGATGAATACGACAGAAGAGGAAGTCCAGACTGGATTGTGATCTAGTTAAAAAAACATAAATTATCTTGGGTAGTGGTCTCAAATATATTGAATTCTTCTGTCTGGATTCGGAAAATATACAGGTTTTGTGCCCCAGTTTCCACCCTGGTGCTTCCTGTTTTGTTGGGATTATCCCAGTTTACCCGTGTCTGGAATAGAAAAATCTGGAGGTTTGAACATTATCTCACGTTATCAAGCCAAATTGCTAGTCTTATCTCCCCAGTTTCCATGACTTTTGTGCTCTGTGTTTTCGCGTTGACTTGTTTCTAAGTGTCTGATTATGGATTATCCTGCTTCAAGCTAGTTTTTTTGAAGTTAAATATGAACCGGGAGTCTTGGATTTGAGTGGCGCAACAGGAAAAGTGTTCGCTTTAGCATCTGGAGATCATTGGTGCAAATTCCAGTAATGCTACAGCCATCTGTGGTAGGGAAACCAAGAGCACAGAACTGTCCAGGCTCTCTGTGAGGGAGGAATAGCATGTTCTGTCTTTCCTGTCAATCATAACATCAGCCAATCATGGGCTTCTGCGAGCTTATATATGCAAAAGTGGGTGGATAGTGCTTTCCTCGAAGTGTGTTACACCGCGCCTGATGTTGCATGAGCACCGGTCGGAGGAACTGCTTTCTGCCCCCGAGGTAGCACATGGGATGTATCTCAAAACCCTTAAATTGCATTTCCTTGTTTCCCTCATTTGCATCTCATCCTTGCGACTTAGTCCCTCCCACTGAGGAAAAGACGCAAGTAAGGAAATGTATTTTAAGAGACATGACACGTCATTTCCTTGGAATTGTGACGCAGAGCGACGTCTGCTGCTGATGACGGCGACACAGCTGACCTACCGGGTAAAGCGTCCATCCTTATATAAGGGGCGGTATATTTATGTATACGCTGGCATACAGCTCTTCCAGGAAGGCTGCTCTCCTGTATTCTCAGTTATTACTCCTTGCTCCGCACTGCACAAGTAAGATAATTGGGACATCCAAAAAAGATGGTGGACCAGAAGATCTTCCAGTTCAAGTGAGGACCGAGAAGCAAAGAAACGACAAATAAGGGTTTTGAGATAGTCCAGTGGTGACCTTCGACCTCCCTGGTTGCTAAGTGTTGTGTGATAGGGAAGAGATGCATGATGGATGGGAAGTTTGAAAGAAAAATGGGAAAAATCCAAGTTTATACAACTACATCAGTCTTGCATCGTGTTACACCTTAAAGGAGGAACCTGTAGTTATGTCACTGGGCATCGCTACACCCCAAAATCAAGGTTCCTAACTTTAGCTTAGGTGAAAAAACTAAATTCCGCACAGCTAATTCCAAATTTCTAGCACAATAATTACAATTTATGAGCAAATTCAATCTCCAGAGCCAAGAGTAATTATAATAAATAGAAGCACAAATAATATCATTCAAACCATTATGAGTTAATCAGTGCTTAACGAGCGAGCCGCATAGCTAATTAACTCATTAGGAAAGGTGTGAGTGAAACAAGGTCCACCAGGCCCATCAGGAGTTAATGTCCCAGAGAAGGAAAGATGCATGAACATAATAAATAGAATAGCGGGAATGGGTTCTAATGCACCTGAATTGGGGAGAAAGAGAGAGAGAGAGAGAGAGAGAGAGAGAGAGAGAGAGAGAGAGAGAGAGAGAGAGAGAGAATAGAATATCTCTAGCAGATGTCCATGACAATCTGTCACTGATTCGACTGGAGACTGAAATCTGGCGCGATCTGTTCGGAGTTTATGGTTTTAAGATGCAGTCACTGTTTCAGAAAGTGCTGACTGGACAGTGCCAAAAATCTGTCAGTTGTTCAGGGTACAGATATCTCTGTGTGTACGGTGAGAAGAATAAAACACGTGGGGTTGATGTTTGAAGATGCAGCCTGACGGGAAGCGGAATTATGATTCCACACCCGGAAGTGGATTGTTTTCCAACATAAACATGCTCCATGGTGTTGTGTTCCTCTTATGCAACACCAATGTGCTTAAATTTACTATTTGTATTTTTTTTTTTTTTTTTTGGGATGGGGGGGGCTGTGTCCATTTGTAACTACAATTATTGTCATGGAATGTTCAACAGACATTCCAGTCAGGGTTTAATTAGTTTCTGCTTTTATTTACATTTTAAGCTACTTCTGTCCTCTCTGGCCACTTCTGTTCTCTCTTTAAAACTTACTTAGACGATAAATAAATAAATTATAAAAATTGACTTTAACAAAGCATTCAACTTCTCTTCCTGCCAGAAAAACCCATTAAACAGCACCGATCGTCGTCGAAATTCCTTCCATAAAACTTTCCCATGACCAACATCTTTATTACCAAACAGCAGATTTTAAAAGTCTGATGATAATTAACAATTAAAACAGGGGCGGCACAGTGGTGTAGTGGTTAGCAAGTCCCCCTCACAGCAAGAAGGTCCTGGGTCCAAGTCCTGGGCTCAGTGAGAGTGTATCTGTATGGAGTTTACATGTTCTCCCCGTGCTTGTGTGGGTTTCCTCTGGGTACTCCAGTTTCCTCCCACAGTCCAAAAAACATGCACATTAGGCTACTTGAGTGTTCCAAGTTGTCCCAAGGTGTGAGAGTGTGGGTGTGTGTGTGGGTGTGTGTGTGTGTGTGTGTGTGTGCTGCCTGGAATGGACGGGTGAGCGGTTCAGGATGTACCCTGCCTTCACCCAAAGACAGCTGAGATGTGCTCCAGTCTCTCCAGGACCCCAGTATGATTAAGCAGTTCGGCAAATAAATAAATGAATAAATGAATTAAAAATACAAAGGCTATATTATGAAGAATATATGAAGAATTATTTAAATTGAGGTGGATAACACCTTTCAAAATGTGAATAATTCTCCATATCAAGTCAGGGTACTCCCTGAACAGCTCACCACACCATCGCAGGACAACAACGCACAGCCATTCACAGTCACACTCACGCCTAGGGGCAATCTGAAACAGCCATTTAGCCTACTGTTCATGTCTTTAGACTGTGGGAGGAAACCGGAGTACCCAAAGGAAACCCATCAAGCACAGGGAGAAGATGCAAACTCCACACAGAAGCACCCAAGCCCAGGACTTAAACCAGGACCTTCTTGATGTGAGGTGAACGTGCTAACTACTACACAACTGTGCCACCACATATTTACAAAAAAATGTAAATAAACAGAATTAAGAGGTTAGTGTTGTCCTTTGAGCATGTTTAGCCTACACCATTCCATAGCTGCTAGCTGTGTTTTTCTAATAGCAAAGGATCCGAGATAATGAGCTGGGAACTGGGAACACCACCACAGAGTACCCAATTATATTACCATAAAAATAGCCTGTCACTATAAATAAAATATTAATGAAGACTAGTGAGTAGAAGGCAGTGAGTAATATGCAAAAGACGCCTGGTTAAGTAGTCTTCACTTTGCGCTCTGCTTTGTCTGCAACATTACCATTTTCAATACATTCCTTCAGTGATTTGTTGCTATTTTCCACGGCCTTGGGTTTCATCCCAGTGCACCGAAGGGTGACAGATTTGTCAGGATTTATAAACACGCCTGACTTGTGCTTCAAGTGAGATTTCCATTTCATATGGAAATGTACATCTTTATATTCACGCGAGGGTCACTGCCCTGATATCATCCTCCACAATGACGCGGTGTAAAAAACATCTAAAAATAAAGCAAGGTTAAAAAAGCCCTTTTTTTTATCTAAAGACGCAACATGGCACACCATTTATCATGCAAATGCCTCATGTTGTGTTGAGAGTTTATGTTTTGGATGAGATCCTGTAGCGTTTTAAAGCATTCTCTGATCACGTTACGCTCTTATAATAATAACAATAAGGAAAATAGACGACAGGGGTCCAGACGCTCCCGCCGAAAGGACCATTTCATAATTTGCCAATATAAAACAAGAATAGCAAGTCTGAAAGCCCCGGCTTCAACGAGCGGCAAGTTACATGTCTGAAAACTAAAGTGCGACGGACAGGCGGACGGACAGACCCCATTCCTATAGCTCCCGAGCCACTTTGTGTGCAGGAGCTAAAATATATATTTTTAAATATAAATAGTCCCTAACACAGAATGTGGACAGGTGTACCACTGTCACCTGAGAGTTCACAGGTTGATGCCTCAGTTGCTGCACGCAGCCACCTGCTGGTGGGAGCTCATGAGAGCTAATTGGCTCTCAGAGAAGAAGAGAGGGCATACTATCTCTTCCCTCTTACTCACATGCGACACTAGCTAATCGTAGGCATCTGTGGGCTCGTGCATACAAGGGGGCGCTCGGGAAGCCTCTGTGATTTCTGTCGCCGTAAGCCTCAGGTGGTGGTGGTGTTTATGGTGCTACGTTGGATCCAGTACTGCTTTTATGACTGGGGCATAGTTTCAGCAGTTTCTGATTCTCCCATGGCTATTTCCAGGGGCTTCTGCTACTCCCTCGGCTATTTCCGGCAGATTCTGCTACCCACTTGGTTATTTCCGGCAGTTTCTGCTACTCCCTCAGCTATTTCTGGCAGTTTCTGCTACTCCCTCAGCTATTTCCGGCAGCTTCTGCTACTCACTTGGTTATTTCCAGTGGCTTCCGCTACTCCCTCAGCTATTTCCGCTGGCTTCTGCTACTCCTTGATTATTTCCGGCAGTTTTTGATACCCCCTCAGCTATTTCCAGCAGTTTCAGCTACTCCCTCAGCTATTTCCAACGGTTTCTGCTACTCCCTTGGTTGTTTTTGGCAGTTTCTGCTACTCCCTCAGCTGTTTCCAGCGGCTTCCTCTACTCCCAAAGCTATTTCCAGCAGTTTCAGCTACTCCCTCAGCTATTTCCAGTAGTTTCAGCTACTTCCTCAGCTATTTATGGCAGTGTCTGCTACTCCCTCAGCTATTTCCGGCAGCTTCTGCTACCCACTTGGTTATTTCTGGCAGTTTCTGCTACTCCCTCAGCTATTTTCAGCAGTTTCAGCTACTCCCACAGCTATTTATGGCAGTGTCTGCTACTCCCTCAGCTATTTCTGGCAGTTTTTGCCACTCCCTCAGCTATTTCTGGCAGTTTCTGCTACTCCCTCAGCTATTTCTAGCAGTTTCTGCTACTCCCTCAGCTATTTTCAGCAGTTTCTGCTACTCCCTCAGCTATTTATGGCAGTTTCTGCTACTCTCTCAGTTATTTCCGGCAGCTTCTGCTACTCACTTGGTTATTTCCAGTGGCTTCCGCTACTCCCTCAGCTATTTCTGGCAGTTTCTGCTACTCCCTCAGCTATTTCTAGCAGTTTCTGCTACTCCCTCAGCTATTTTCAGCAGTTTCTGCTACTCCCACAGCTATTTATGGCAGTTTCTGCTACTCCCTCAGCTATTTTCAGCAGTTTCTGCTACTCCCTCAGTTATTTCCGGAAGCTTCTGCTACTCACTTGGTTATTTCCAGTGGCTTCCGCTACTCCCTTAGCTATTTCCAGCAGTTTCTGCTACTCCCTCAGCTATTTCCGCTGGCTTCTGCTACTCCCTTGGTTATTTCCGGCAGTTTCTGATACCCCCTCAGCTATTTCCAGCAGTTTCAGTTACTCCCTCAGCTATTTCCAACGGTTTTTGCTACTCACTTGGTTGTTTCCAGCAGTTTCTGCTATAGACTTGGAAAAGAATGGACATCTTGAGAATTTTGACAGCACTGTGCTATCATAGCATTTCATATAACAGGATGTTTTCCTTAACTTGGGAAGAGGACTGTGATATAGTGTTTAGCCAAGCCCTTTTTTCCCCTCTCCATGCATCTCTGTTCCTCTAATCCACCACTCGAATCTTCTGCACTACTTATTTTCCTTGTTGCCTCCTCAAGCAGTGACATGCTTTGGATTCTACAGCGTACTACTTCATATAACAAGCATAATCTCACAAAGTGATTAAAGCGTCTGTTATAATAACAGCTACAGCCTTACTTTATATTCAGTACTATTATGATGGGGTGGTTTTTTTTTTTTCTTCCTCTGTAAATTCATTCATGATGGAGCTCTAAGTGCTATTTTTAAAAACTGTTCAAATCCGTTCTACGAGCTGTGTAACAAAAGATGTTTAAGTGCCAGGGGAAGCGAGAACCAAAGAACAAACCTATAATTACAAACAAAAGCAAAATTAGATAGCACAATCCTCATAATTTGCTCTCATGCTCCTGTTAATGTATGTGCGAGTCTGTGAGGGGTTTTATGCAAATGTATGAGAATGGGTTTATGCAAATGTCCCCATGAGGGTTCTGATATCGCATATAACCTTTTGGGGACATTTGGTTTATCTTTAACCGCGACGTAAAAGGTGTACTTTTAGTTTCGGAGGTTACAGTGATCATTTTACAAACTTTTTTTTTTTTTTTAAGTGGAATGTCCTCACAAGGTTAGTAAAACATTTGTTTGTGTGTGTGTTAAAAACAAAGAGAGAATAACACACGATAGAAGGGTTATATTATGCGTCTGAGCTGATAATGAAATGAAAAAAATTAATTAAGAATTGAAAATGAGTGTGTGTGTGTGTGTGTGTGAGTGTGTGAGTGAGTGAGTGAAAGAGAGAGAGAGAGAGAGAGAGAGAGAGAGAGAGAATGATCATATGACCGTCTGAGAGACAGTCTGTCAGACTCATCAGTCCCACACTCCACCGCTCATCATTTCTCACTACATTATCATCCTCTTTGTTGTGTGATTGTTATCACTGATATGATGCATGATACTCACGTATCTCTACTTAATTCAATTTAATATCATTTAAAAGTAGAGACAATGACTGAGTGTTCAACACTGTTGCCTCACAGTGACAAGCCTCGAATTTTAGCCAAGGGGTTTCCGCAGGGTACTCAGGTTTCCTCCGACAGTCTAAAGACAGGTGCATTAGATCACCCAGCTACTCCAAGCTGCCCATAGGCGGGAATGTGAGTATGGACGGTGAGTGTGGTTGATGTCTGTGATAGATTGGTGACCCGTTCGGAGTGTAACCCCGCCTCTTAGCCAACGTCAGTTATGATTGGCTCCAGCTTCACCCACCCTGTCAGATTTGCACTATAGATAAAGGATGGATGGAAATTAAAAAAATATAAAGATATAGCAGTATATTTAATTATATTACTTGTTTGTGAAAATACATCTACGATGTGTCACTGCACTACAGATGCTAGAGGAAATTAATCAGTGTCTTCTGGGGTACCGAGCGAGATAAGACCAAAATGTATCAGTGTACCTGAAGACATTAGATGGCGTCGATTATGATGTATGTGTTGGCTGTTAAATTGTTGAGTTATTGGTGGTGGTGGGGGGGGGGGGTGTAACTTTTATTCTATATACACATATATCTGTTGGATGGGGCATGTTTGTCGTATGGACTATGACCTTACTATATGATGATTTGGCTGATGGGACAAGAAAAGTTGGTTGACACTTGCAAGAGTGCTCTTAAAGCACGGCGAGGAAGTTTGGAGGACTATGGTAAATGATCGCAACAAGTGAAGAACCCTTAATCACAACCTGTGTCGCATGATTGGCATTTAAAAGAAAAGAAGACAAAAGGAAAAGTGCTATAATAGGTAGAAATTTTTTGCTCCCGCCCACAAAGTGGCCCGGGTGCTATGGGAATGGGTTCTGTCCGTCCGTGTGCTGAAGCTGGGACTTTCAAACTTGGTATGCTATGAGTGCTAGAATGAGTTTGGGTGTGAGTGACCTTGACATACTTTTCAAGGTCACAGAGGCTTATTGGGTTTCTGGACATTTACTTGCCTCCCGCTGAAGCTGGGGATTTTTAAGCTTGTTCTATATTGGTATACTATGAAATGGTCCTTTCGGCAGAAACCTCAGGACCCCTGTGGTTTATATTTTTAGTTTTTTAAGCTGCTTAATCCTAATTAGGGTCGCAGGGAGGCTGGCACCCACCTCAGCCGACTCTGTCGCCCGTCTCAGCTCAGCTGACTCATTGCAGGGCCAACACACATACAACCACTCACACTCACTTTGGAACCACCAATCAGCCTACTGTGCATGGTTTCGGACTGTGGGAGGAAACCGGAGTACCCGGAGGAAACCCGTGCAAGCACGGGTAGAACATGTAAACTCCACATAGAAACGCAGCGAGCCCAGGAATGGAACCCGGGACCTTCTTGCTGTGAGGCGGACGTGCTAACCACTAAGAATCATATTACTGTAAATACTTCAGGTCTGCTCACTTACCTACAGGACGTTGCTTTGGCAGCAATTGCCAAGAGAAACAGCCGGACTGATAAAAATCTCAGTTTAATATAATAATAAAGAAGTGTGACGGTGAGGAGAAAAACATGGTGTGATTGAGATTGGCAGAAGTAACAGACGTATTAGCAGCACATATTCCCTAGAAAAGCCTTTTCAAAAAAAAAAAAAAAAAAAAAAACTGCTTCATCACTCGACAAGCTGCGTTTTTTGAAGCGCTGGACATTTTGACAGCGAGTTCTCGGCTCAGCTCCTGATGAACTCCCAGTAGTTCTTAACGGCTGTAATGAGACAGAGATATTCCACATTAATCCCAAATCAACCGCCTCCGAGCTGACTTTCAGTGCCAGATTTATCCCAAGGGCTAAATTTGGTCAATTTTCATGCTCTGGATTAGGAGTTAGCTGGAATGGATGATCCGGGATTTGTCCATGAACTGTTATGGAAGTGTTACCAAGACAACGAGTCCAAATTGCTCAAAAGGAGGAGGAGGGGGAGGAGGAGGCATGGATAAGATCAGGATGCGTATTTAGATGGCATGTTGTAGGTTATGGGAGGGCAGGAAGACATTAATAATTACACTGCTGATTTGTGTGTGTGTGTGTGTGTGTGTGTGTGTGTGTGTATACACCTGTAATAGGTAATCTAGAGTCATCAGTATCAACATACAGTCTTCCAGTGTGCAGTTTAGCATCTTGATCGGATTAAAAAGTATTTTTGTTTCTCTGTATTTGATAACGCAAGTGATCAGCACAGATTCAGCACAATTCCCATCCTCACTACACCTCAGCACTGAAAATAGCTCACCAGACTGGTGGGACTTTGGATAAAAAAAGATTCCACTGGATTTTGAAGATGACGCGGATCAAATTCTGGATCTGGGAATTTTTTAAAGATTCTTTAACATTGTGAGCCATTTTTGACAGTTTGGGCTTGGCGGACGTCTGCGCTTGCCGAGTGGTCTTGTTTAAAGCTCTGCAGGTGGGATGTCCCAGGGTGGTCCTAGTGCATCACATGACCTACACATTCTGTGATGACGTCCCTCTCTGTGACTCACCAGTGAGACATTGCGAGAGAGAGACACAACGACAGAGTATGACCCCTGGTACGGCGTTGCTAGGTGCCCTTTCCATTTCACGGCGCATCCAGCAATTAGTATGGGAGGTTAATAGAGCTGTAAATAAGGACTTCATTAAGGTTTACATTTGTAAAGGCACACTTTCCCCATCCACCATATTGCCCCTCGCAGCGCTTTCTCCTAACTATAAACAAGACAAACACAGTGTACACATGACGCGACACTAACAATCAATTTGCGCTAATGAGCTCCCGTTTACTCCATTCAGCCACCCGTGAATCAAAAACCAGAGAAACAGCTTCAGCACTGTGAGGCCACTGTGCGTCCCCTCAGGCTTTCCGGGGAGCTTTGAGGCACTCGCTGCTCGAGCATTTGCCAATAGTGTGTCATCGTCATGTTGACGAGCACTCTTTTACTTCCCCCTGGCGTGCTCTGCATGCTAAGTCCCAGCCCTGAGTTAGCATGACAATTCAAACACTGCCTTCAGAAGATCGATTGCCTTTTTTGCTATTTGTGAGAATGAAAATGGCCGTCCACACTCACAGAGTCCCTGCTGAAAATTTCTGACGGACAACGTGACCGATGCTGTCAATATGAAACCGCGGCAACAGCATGGGACATGAATCTGTCCTATCTGTTCTTCTCATTAATACAGATGTTGAAGTTACAGTTCCAGGCGGCACGGAGGCGCAGTGGCTAGCACGTCCACCTCACAGCAAGAAGGTCCTGGGTTCGATTCCCGGGCTCTGGCTGTTTCTGTGTGGAGTGCATTGTGTGGGTTTCCTCCGGGTACTCCGGTTTCCTCCCACAGTCCAAAAAAAACATGCACAGTAGGCTAACTGTCTGTTCCAAATTGCCCCTAGGTGTGAGTGTGGATGTGAATGGTTGTGTGTATGTTGGCCCTGCGATGGTCACGCCAGCTGTCCAGAGTGTAACCCGCCCTCACCCAGAGTCGGCTGAGATGGGCACCAGCCTCCTCGCGACCCTAATTATGACTAAGCGGCTTAGAAAATGAATGAATGAAAGTTCCTTATTTCTGTCTATCCGAGCCAGCACTGCAGTGATCCATCTTTAGCTCGAGGTCCGATTAGACAGGGGGTTTGGAAAAGTAAAACTTACTTATCTTACACAATATTTTCCTTGACCCCAGGACAGGTTTCCCCCCGAAGCTATTTCCCGTGACCCAGTAGGGATCCCCCACTGAGCCTGCCATCATCACCACCGCACAGCTCGCTCTGAAGGCTTGCTTTCAAATCCGGTCCAGGAGGTCACAGGAGTCACAAATAAGTCCCGAGCTCGTGATCCGCAGCCGAGGCCGAACTCAAGCTGGTGCTAACTAATTGCTTTTTTATCAGTACGCTGTATTAGAGGACTGTTTGCATTTAAACACTGCTGCAGTGGCTTATCACAGGAGTGTGTAGTGAAGGGAGTCCGGCTGAAGCCCTGAATCTCCTTTAAAAAGAGACTGTAGGACTGACTTTGACTCAGATCCTGAAGTTTTATTCATGTGTGTGAGTTCCATTTGTCCTCCTCTGTCCACGTGCAGTTTATGGGGTAACGCTTGGAGAACCCGGAAGCCAAATGTCATCATCATGCAACCGAGGAGCTTATGCTTGTCACTTACTCATTTAATGAACTGCTTAATCCTACTAGGGTCGCCAGGAGGCTGGAGCCTTTCTCAGTCAACTCTGGGTGAAGGCAGGGTACACATGACCATCACAAGGCCAACCATAATTTGGAAAACCAGTTAGCCTAACGTGCATGTCTTTGGACTCTGGGAAGAAACTGAAGTACCCAGAGGAAACCCACGCAGGCATGGATAAAACATACAAACTACACATAGCAATGGTTTGCTGAGCCGGAGATTCAAACCCAGGACCTTCTTGCGGAGGCGGATGTGCTAACCACTACGCCACTGTGCCGCCCTTTACATGACTTAAGAATTAAAAAATAAATAGATGATCAAATATAATAAAAAATGTAAATAAAACTGTTACTAATCTCTGTAGTGTCAGAGGAATTAACACTTCGGTAAACAAACACAATGATGAAACAAATGCATCGACAATGTGCGCGACTATCAACCTGGAGATCACAGGTTCGAATCCGCGACCAGGAGACTATGGGAGCTAATCGGCCGAGCTCTCACGGGAGGGTGGGATGGCATACGCTCGCTTCCCTGTCACTCACAGCGATCACCAGCCAATCATGGGCGTCTCTGAGCTCATTCGAACGAGGGGGTGGATACCGCTTTCCCTCTGAGTGTGTTAGGCTGCCCCCATGTGCGCATGCGCAGCAGTTCGTAAAGAGGAGGGTGGCAGCATCGCATCTCACAGAGGGGAACATGTGCATGCTTACGCCTCTACCCGGTTGGCGGTGGTCATGGGATAGGTGGTCATGGGATAGGATAAAGTTTCCAGTTTTCGCTGTAAACAGCGCGGCTGTATTTGTGAACGACGGTTTATCAGAGGTGTGTTAGAGGAATAAAAGAATGTAAATGTTACACCTTCAATGTGCCTTTCATTGTTAATTTAACTTTAACTTGTTGTTATGGTTACGATACATCAGGATTCAGACCGCGGGGACTAGGACGTCATTAGAGACCAGGCTTTTGTTTGTAATCGTATCTTCTTGGATATATATTGTATTATGTCTTGGCCTGGAGTTAAACAAACACCATTACACAGAGCACCAGCACAAATAAACACACACACACACACACACACACACACACACACACACACACACACACACACACACACACACACACTCTACACCACAAATAACAATAAAGCAACAACGGGATAATGCTCCATGCAGTGATCCAGCAGCAGCTTCGTGCCCTGTGGTGCCATTACAGCCTCTCCAAAATATTACTGGCCATTTTTTATTCATACATAATTACATAAAGTCATTAAAACTGTATAAGCCTGACATCTCACTCCAGGCTGCTCCGGGAATAAGCGAGTGCTGGCAGGTTGAAGACGTTTGGAGTTTGGGTTTGTGCCTATACAGACACTTCTGTTCCACTTGGAATGAGACGAGGCCTTCGCTGATGGGATGCGTATAAAAAAAATATTATCATGAAATCGCCGATCAACTGTTCGTTAGCAAACCAGATGTTCGGAGAGAATGAAAGGGGGCGTACGGAATCCATTTCAACTCTCGCTTTTCCCTTAATGAGGTCGGACGCTTGGCAAAACAGAGCAGGGGGAAAAAATCCAACAACAAATTAAAAAAAAAAGAAAGAAAGAAAATTAGCGTGACATTTTAATTACTATTGTTAAGTAGTGTGATGGGGTTTAATAGGGTTGTACCACTGCAGGTTGGGAAGGGGTTCAAGGAGACCGTCCCCTCTCTATCTCTCTTTCTCTCTCTCTCTCTCTCACACACACACACACACACACACAAACTAGGTTAGACGTGACTCACTTGGTAACCTGAATAACAGGAGAACAATCAGAGTGAGGAAAGAGGGATTGTTTATCGATTAGCCCACAAGAAAAAAGAGCATAGAGCCAAAACAGAGAGGCGGGGTGGGGGTGGGGGGGGTTTGACAGAGAGGAAGAGAAAGAGGAAGAGAGTTAGAGAGAGAGCAAGAGAGTGGGAGAAAGAAAGAAAGACAGGGAGAGAGAGAGAGGAAATAGAGAGAAAATGAGAGAGTGAGAGAAAAAAGCCAGAAAGAGAGAGAGAGATAGAGAAAGTGAGAAAAAGCACAAGAATCGACAGGGTGCACGACTATCAACCCGGAGATCGCAAGTTCGAATCCGGGTTGATGCCACAGCCATCCGTGACCGGGAGTCCATGGGAGC
>JAQMYF010000004.1:2756260-2770955 GCA_030014195.1 Neosilurus mollespiculum
ACCAGCTCACAATATTTTACATGCACACACACACACACACACACACACACACACCCACACACACACAGTTACCATCTGCGAGTGCTGGTCTGGGGGGAAAATCGAATTAGAGATGAATTTCGAGTGTTATTGCTCTGCAGCGCGGTGTTGGGTGAGTTGGTCTGAGCTATGAAATGATATTCGGTGGCTCTTTGGTGAAGCGTGACCGGGCAGGACAACTTTGATTCCGAAACTACATTCAATATAGCATAAATAAATAAATAAATAAATAAATAACCTATGGAATTGAGAGGGCGTCTTTCTAAACACCGTATACAGATCTTCAGGCGTGATTAAAAGCTTGTTTTTGGTTGAGTTGGAACATGTGGGAGAACAAGCATAGGAAAAAGGCATAGGAGGCAAAGTGGCCTGACGAATAATAAAAATTAGTTTATACTACACTGGAATGGTAAGATGTGTGGGTTTCCTCCTGGTACTCCTGTTTCCTCCTACAGTCCAAAGGCATGCACATTAGGCTAAATGGGCGGTTCAAATTGCCCCTAGGTGTGTGTGTTGGCCCTGCAATGGTCTGGTGAACTGTTCTGGGTGTACCTTGCCTTCGCCCCGTGTTGGCTGAGATAGGCTCCAGCCTCCCCATGACCCTAGTAGGAGAAAGCCGTTTGGCAAATGAGCAAGAGAATGATGATGAGTGAAAATCAAACAAATAGAGATACAAACACTGGTCTCTCTGCACTTATTATTATAGCAGCTATAACTGATGACTTATTTTTTAATATCGATTTCTACCTTCTGGGAAACATGACAAGAAAGTGCAGTATCGTTTTATGGAACAGGAATCATGGGATATTTTCATAGACTGCTTCCTGCTGGGAAAACCAAACCTGCCTTGCACTGTACTGAAGTGTTTTATTGTTTCAGGGATTTTTATATATGGGATATTGTTTTTATTGAACCATGTGATTTTCAGCTGGTGCATTTTTATTGCTAAATGGGTTGTAAACATAATAATAATAACCACAAACAGACTATAAGGGGATAAGAGAAATCTGGGCCATATGGTGTCTCAGCATCCAAAAAGTGATTTGATGTTCTGAGCTATAAATATACCGTATGTGCTAAACTTGTTAAAAAAATAAATAAATAAAAAACAAAGAGGTTTACATTTTTTTGTCAGCTTCCATCGTCTTTCCCAGGCAGGAGCTTCACCTGTCAGAGATTGAATGGAATTGATGTGGATAAGTCTCCCAGAAAATAACTATGGTACCAAGTACCGAGATCAATCTTCTGTAGCTCCATTTGTTACAAGGCTGAGAAAACACGAGTAAAAGGAAAGGAAAGAAAAGGAACAGAGACATCCTGCTTTCTTTTAAGACTCACAGCTAACAACTTTTCTTTTAGGAACCGAGGGATGGTGTCTCAATTCCAGTCGTATAGTGAACCGGATCTGACCTCAATCAACTGCCTATAAATAAAAAAAATACAGGTAACATTGAAGCGATCGATTCCACGTCCGAGTCCCACATCTGGAAAAGCCAAACAAACCACACAAAGACCCAAAGATACAAAACAAGCGGCACTGTTTATTAGAAATTATACCCCAGCGTTGGTGAATGCTCAATTCTGATTGGCCAGAAAACTTTCCAATAACAGCAACTCTGGGAAGCTCAGTGGTCAACATTACATTTACCGGCAGCTTGGCGGTACTGGAGCTTGAACCGTCAACCTTCTGATCTGTAACCCAGAGCTTTAACCACTGAGCCACCACATTATCGCCTTACAGTAAGAAGGTTTTAGGTTATAATGTCACTTAGATAATTTCTTTGTTGGGTTTCATCTGGGTAATCTGGTTTCCTCCAACAATCCAAATACATGGAAATTGGATCAACTGCCTACTCTAAATTGTCAGTCGTTGTGAATGGTTGTCTGTGTTAGTATTGTGATAGACCGCTGACCTTTTCAGGCTGTAACCCCGTCTTTCACCTGAAGTAAGCTGGGATTGGCTCCAGGTTCCCCATAAATCCCCGGACCCTGATAGATTAGAGGTACAGATAATGGATGGATAAATGGATAACAGCAGCCCTGATAGTAGTGCCAGCTGCAGGTTTATTATTAACCTGCCTTTGTTTTTACATTATCGTTTCTATATTAACTACAAACCGAAGGATTTATAGACGGAATGCACATGGATGCACCATGTAATCTAAGTAAATAAAAACACTGATGCATTGATATGGTGAAATTTCCCATAAGGACACGTTGTAGGAGATGTAACACTCATGGAAGAGAGAGAAAATATGAAGGCTGGTGGCGAAATGACTGGTTATAGCCAGTTATCATCTCCAAAATCAAATGGGGTCTTCCTTGTCCAAAGCTCCGCCTCTGGTAGAAATTTCATGAAAATCTGCACGTAATTTTTTTAGCAAAATTGCAAAGAAAAACACACATCATCATCATCATCATCTGATCCTTGACTTTCGGGATCTGAGTGCTGAAGAACCAAACACCCTCCCCTCCAGGCTGGTCTGTTGTCGGCGGCTGTCAGGAGCTCAGGCATGGTCATCTCCATCAAACCAGCTCTTGCGTTGCCGTCCCTGCCTGCACCCACCCTCGACCGTGCCTTGCAGGATGGTCAAACCAGGATGGCGATATGGCCAAACCACGCCATCTTGTGTCGCTTGACAGTGGCGAGGAGAGGTTCCGGTGGTCCGATGACACTTTCGGTCTTTGGTCCATACAAAGTCACTGGTCTTATGGGCAAGAAGTGTCCACATCTCACAACCATAGAGGAGAATGGAAATGACCAGTGACTTGTAGAGGTTGAACTTTGCCTGGAAGCTGGTGTTGCTCTTCTACACCCTGTTTCGTCTGGCCATCTGGTGAGGCTGTGGTTGCATGTGCCATCTTTTGACCGGGGTCGCTCCTAAATCATTCAAAATAACGACAACAATACTGGTTTTTAATAAGATATAGATGAGAGTAAATCCTGTTACTCAGCTCTATACTTTACAGCTCTGATCTTTGATGCCTGTAGGTACTTCTTCTGAAAAAGCGCGTTAGTTATTAACAAACAGCTTATGCAGCACAATCAACAGTTTTGCTACAAATAATGAATCAAATGAGCCCCACTGATATGAAAATAATTGCGTGTTAATTAAGATAAAGGAGGCAATTAAAGACTGGTGACATGGGTCTCCATACAGGTCACAAATTTGCCTAAATTATCAGGGTTTATTCAGAGATGGAAAGGATGCCATTGAACAAAGTCTGGGTATCTTTTCATGCTATATACTACAAACTTACAGCAATGACCAAAAAGTCTGAATACATCATTTGAAACTCATCATTTATTAATTTTTTAAGTCGCTCAATCCTAATTAGGGTCGTGGGGAGGCTGGTGCCCATCTCAGCCGACTCCGGGCAAGAGCGGAGTAGACCCTGGACGGCTTGCCAGACCATCGCAAGGCTAACACACATACAACCCCTAGAGTGTGCCACACCCACACCAAGGGGTTGATTTGGAAAAGCCAATTCTACAGCCTACTGTGCATGTTTTTGGACTGTGGGAGGAAACCGGAGTACCAGGAGGAAGCCCACGCAAGAACCAGGGGAACATTATAACTGAAATTCCACCCTCCTTCAGATCAGCACAAGAACCCTGAGTAAAATATTCTGTATTTTGTATTTTGTAATAATAGATGTGACATTAGAGCAATGGAAGTAAGTACCGTTTTTTTTTTGTTTGTTTTTTTCCCACGCTCTGTTCCCTCAGGTCTGAAACAGATGACAGATGGTGCTAACACTTTCGCATTCGAGCTGGCGAAAATGGCGTCCATCTCACACCTCAACTAATACTTCAGACTCGGTGCTTGGTTATTTTGCGTTGTGGAGAACACTGATCCAAACAGAGCCCTTGAAACGCGCCGTGAAAAACAGGCTTATATAAGTCATATTCGGGAAAGAAGGTGAGCGCACTCATCAACCCTCAGAATGTCCTTGCAGCCGTCGAAGATGGGAGCAGAAATGAGTCACACACACCCACACACACATTTGTTGCATATAGTTCTGTATTATATTGTTTACAAATTGATTGCAGGTGGAGCAGCCCATGAATTACACCAAAAATGGGCGTGGCTTTTGCCTTTCAGTCAAAGTTAAAAGGCTTGCCTTCTGTGTCTGTCAGTCCAAGTCAAGTAGGCGTGGTCTTTATGTCTGCTGGACCCCATGAATGTTTTTAAAACTCAATGGAGGAGGTGTGCCTTTGTATGGTGCAAGTCAAAGAGGGAGGGTCTCAATATCTGTCAATCCAAATGAAAGAGGAGTGGCCTCTGTGTCCAGGTTTCAGTAAAGGAGTGGCCTAGAGCTGCCATTACCAGTGAACGGGGTGTGGCCTCTTTCTGAATTAGTCTTTCTTAGTCTTGGTGAAGGAGGTGTGGCCTTTGTGCCTAAATATTGGTGAAGGAGGTGTGGCCTTTGTACCTCATTGTCAGTGAAGGAGGTGTGGCTTCTGTGTCTCAGTCTCCGTGAAGGAGGTGTGGTCTCTGTGTCTCAGTCTCTTTGAAAGGGGAGTGGCCTCTGTGTCTTGGTCTCCTTTAAAGTGGTGTGGTGTCTGTACCTTTTGTCTTGGTAATGAAGGTATGGTGTGTACCTTAGTATCAGAGAAGGAGGTGTGGCCTTTGTACGTCAGTGTCAGTGAAGAAGGTGTAGCCTATTTGTCCCAGTCTCTGTGAAGGGGTGTGGCCTCTGTGTTTCAGTGTCAGTTAAGGAGGTATGGTGTCTATGTTTCAATGTCAGTGAAGGGGGGTGTGGCCAAGGTGTCTCGGAGTCATTGAAGGGGATGTGGACTTTGCGTCTCAGTCTTAGTAAAGAGTCTGTGTTTCAATCTCACTGAAAGGGGTGTGGCCTCTGTGTGTCAGTCTTAGTAAAAGGGGTGTGGCCTCTATGCCTCAGTCTCCATGAATGGGGTGTGGCCTCTGTGTCCTAGTCTCAGTGAAAGAGGTGTGGTGTCTGTGCTTCAATGTGACTGAAGGGGGTGTGGTCTCTGAGTTGTTCTCATGTTTTGTTTGTTTTTTTATTAAATGATAAAGCTCCGTCAGGGAAAAGAAGGAAAGCAGGTGGAGGAAATGGAACTCTTTCTTGCTATAAAAATAGAAAATAATGTGACATCTATATTTGATGAATTGATATGCCCTTAAAGATGACAGGCTGAAATCGATTTCCAGGTCACGGGTTGAAAGATGTAGGCTCAAGGAACATTGATTAGAGTAGTGGGATACAGCCAAGAGCTACAACACATCCATCACAGTATCTTTCCATCCTAACAATAGAGTTAACTGTTCTGTGGAACAATCCGACATATCAAATCTTCGGCGTTAGAGAATGAAACGCAGAATCGGCCCCAGGTGAGCATCATCAGCCTTGAGAAGGTTTTTGTAAATGGCAGCAAAATGACCTTTCTAAAACCGCTGTGCTATTTACTAAGAAATAAAGGCACCCGAGAGAGGATCAAATCTGGGTCCCGTGTGAAAACCTGCCAACTGTAGCTTTCACATTTCATCTGATGTTCCGAGACTTCAAGGTTCTGGATGGGGAGCTTGAAGGGGAATGACAGAGCAAGCACTTTAACACAATGTCCCAAACTCCCTCGCTCTCTCTCAGTCATTTGCCGAACCACTTAATCCTACAAGGGTCGCGGGGAGCTTGGTGCCCATCTCAGCCGACACTGGGCAAAGTCGGGGTACACCCCTGAACAGCACGCCAGACCATCACAGGGCAACACGCACTCACACTTACACCTAGGGTCAATTCGGAACAGCCAGTTAGCCTAATGTGCATGGACTATAGGAGGAAACCGGAGTACCCGGAAGAAACCTACACAAGCATGAGGAGAACATGCAAACACGTTACAGAAACACAGAGCCCAGGAATCAAACCCAGACCTTTTTGCTGTGCCACCATGCCACATTTGGAGCCGTTTGCAGACATCTGAGGTCAGCACGCAGACCCAGCGCATTAGTGGTGCGACTCATTCAGACAGGGTCGTATGCGCTGTGAAAAATCAGGTCCATGCATTACCACATTTTCTAGAATACGGAGCCCTGCTATAATTTAATATCTTCGTGAGAATGAATGTGATTAACTGCTACAGATGGTGTGTTTAATCAAATATCGTTAACATCTTTAAGTGATTCGGTTTGCACAAGTGATTCACGGTTAATCCACGTAAAAAGTGAAACATTTAAGATTAATCAAATACGCTACTGAATTGAGTAGTGAAATCTATATCTATTTAATCTATTCATTCTGTCTCTCGTTTCGTTTATCTATGGTACCATCACCTCAACTGTAGCTGATAGAGCAACGTTCATCATCGTGCTTAAACCCCAGCCAAACTGCCCCCCCTTCCAAAAAAAAAAAATAACCCTACAGCCAGCTTCAGGAAGAGTTTAATGAGGAAAAAAGGAAGCTTAATGAAATACAAAGTCTTATATCAGAAAAATTCCCAGAGCACAGGCTGGGGCAGAAACACAATACAGGCCAGCTGGGCCCGAGCCTCATTATCAGTTTATACAAAACTGTGTAATGTGCTCGGTGACAAGCCGTATTAATAGACAGTGGGTGAGCTCTTACAGAGCCTGCGACCAGAGTTAATTTCATACTCCCTCTCTAATATCATAACGCTGACCAGGAGGGCCGAGAAAATAAACAGCTGGTTAAAATTCACTGTTTGACGTTCAAAGCTGGTCGACAAACTCGCAGCGAACCTTCCAATGATACATTTTAAATCAGAGACACTGAGCTGGTCAGGGTGGACCCCGGCTTCGCCCGGTGTCGGCTGAGATAGGCTCGACGACCCGAAAACACTTGCGCCCATAAAAAGTTGTGCCCACCTTCCAACATGTTTACATTGTCACTGGTAAGTGGCTCAGTGGTGAAGGCTCTGGGCTACTAGCCTGAAGGTTGAGGGTTCAAGCCCCAGCTTCGTCCTACCAAGCTGACGCTGTTGGGCCCTTGAGCAAGGCCGTTAACCCTCAGTTGCTCAGCTGTATAAAAATGATAAATGTAAGTCACTCTGGATAAGAATGTCTGCCAAATGCAATACATGTCAAAGTAAATGCAGAGCTTCATCTCAGTACGTTTCAGAAACGCCAACAAAGGGAGATAATTACATAATTCCTTCGTGATGATGGCGGGAACGGAGACCAGTAGAGAAGAACCGCCTATCTGCCACGGAAGCCAATGAAAAGACCTAATAACCCAGACGACTGTGCATGCGTAAAGCTTCCTACTTGTCACCGATTGTGTTCAGACAGCACGGTGCACCCAGAAGAAGATGTCCTGGAACAACTTGTGCCACCATGAAAAGTGGAGTTAGATGCACCCACCGGTGTCACGTTGTTCCGGAACAAATTCTTTATACATGGGCTGGGTGCACACTGCTGTGGCGCAAATGCACGTGTAAAAGCAGTTTTCGCACTTCTCTGAGTCGTGGATTAGCAAAACTATCTTAAACAGCATCGTTATGGGATCCCATGTAATGAGCAGACCACTTAGCGGTGCTCCCTCTACTATGGACCAGACTCTGTGTCCCTCTGTCCATCTGTATTTTTGTCATGATGTCCCACCAATGTATCACATGGCCTACACACTCTGTGACATCATCGTCTCCTGATTGGCCTACACACCCTTTGATGATGTGAACGCAACGTCTGAATTGTAGCAAAGGTGCCATTAGGAGGTGTGTAAGATGAATTTGTCCTTGTTCAGTACAGACTATTTTACTGAGAACAGGGAACATAAGGCACGTTTGACCTTTATTCTGAGCAAACGGCGTCAGAACGAGGCAGGAGATCTGAAATCAGACGTCCCATAGGCTTTGGGTTGACCTAGAAACAAAGAAAAAAATTATAACAATGTCAGGTGTACCCTTTTAAGACTTACTTTTGGTTGGGGTCAAAATGACCCATTTAGATTCTCAGTAAAAGTGGAACAGTACAAGAAATATGTTATACAAAAATAAATAAATAAATCCAATATCCATCCATCCATCCATCATCTGTAACGCTTTTCCGTCAGGGTCGTGGGGGAAACTGGAGCCAATCACAGCTGACTTCAGGTGAGAGGCGGGGTTAAAGCCAGAACAGATCGCTGGTCTGTCACGGGTCTAAAGCAGACGCAAACGACCATTCACGCTCACACGAACAGTCTAATTATCAAGCTTACTAACTTAATTATTTTAAAATGTTATCTCTTGAATAAACTCATTCACTATTTTATGTTATTCGGAAAAAAATAAGACATCACCTTGAAATAATGAGCTACTAAGTCATGATAATGAGTTACTTATTTATAATAAAATAAAAGCTTTAAGCAATGATAAATTAGTAAATCATAATTAGGAAATGACAATAACAATAATAATAATAATTATTACTATTATTATTATTATTATTATTATTATTATTATTATTATTATTTCCTAATTATTATTCATTCATTGATTTTCTGAACCGCTTAATCCTAATTAGGGTCGTGGGCTAATTATTATGATTTACTAATTATTATTATTATTGTTGTTGTTGTTATTATTATCATTATTATCATTATTATCATTATTATTATTATTATTTCCTAATTATTATGATTTACTAATTATTTTTATTATTATTATTATTATTATTATTATTATTATTATTATTGCTGTTGTTATTATTATCATTATTATCATTATAATTTACTAATTATTATTATTATTATTATTAACATTATTATTATTATTATTATAAGCTACTGTTACATCCCATAATAATGTGCTCTCATAACAAAAATAATGAGTTAGGAAAATATAATAAGATAACAAAAGATAAACAAAATAATGAGATAAATGTTAAGATAAAGTCATAATCATGAGCTAGTAATTCATAATAACTTGGGACTGGTGGTGTAGTGGTTGGGGTGCTGGGGTCATGATTGAGACGTCATAAATTTGAATCCCTTTCAAATCCTTTCCATGCTAAAACCCCTGGTCAAGGTTTTAGCCACTCAGTGTGTCTGTGCACCCAGCAGTGAAAGTACTGGGAGGGTAACCTGTGATTAATTAGTGTCCCATTCAGGAGGAGTTGAACTCCTAGTTGTCTCATGCCACCATTGGGCCCTTGAGCAGGGCCCTTAACTCATAATTGTTCAATTGTATAAAATATTAAAGTATAAGTCGCTCTGGATAAGGGCATCTGCCAAAATGCTATAAATGTAAATAATTATTATAGTCATATATAAGTCAGCAGGATAAATAATGTGACTATGATGTTACACAAGATAATGAGATTATTAAGCCATAACATATATAATGAGATAAGTCATACTGAGAGAGTAATAATAATGCATTATTAAGCCATATTGTTATAATGATGAGATGTTAAGTCATAACGAGATAATAAGTAATAAATGGGTAATAATGAGATATTCAGAAGTGGTATTGTTATTAAGCAATAATATTATAATAATGAGATAGTAAGTAGCAATAATGAGTTAAGTCATTATATCATTATAATGATGAGATCGTAATTTATAGTGGGATATTAAGTCATAATAACAAGGTAATGTTTAAACAACAAGATATTAAATCAAATGTTAAAACTTTCCACCCCTTGGGTTTTAAATAATCCATCATTTTAAACCTAATAATGTGGAGGAATTACTTATTTACACACTAATATCTCAACCGATATTGTTTCTTTGGAATGTTATTATATCAGACGTCTTTCAGGATTAATCTAATCCTACTGCACTGACAATACCTGCTGCTGACAAGTTGGGCTGCTAGGATTATCTTTCCATGAGATCTGAAACATTGCACGGCTACAAACACTACGGGAAGAAAATATCCGGCTTGATGGCTTTGGAGCTGAACCTTGTCAGTAGAGTAACAGCTTCACATTTCACTCTTGTCTCTGCTACCTTGAGTGAAATTTACAAGCTGTTGTTTTTGCCCTTTGTAGCAATAGGAAGTTTGGTGGAATTACGTAAAGGTCACGCTGACCAAAAAAAAAAAATAAAAAAAAGGCAAAAAAAAAAAAAAAAGTAATCCAATTGATTTGTTTGGTGTGAAAGTGAAGCAGGAAGTGTGTTCTGCCGTCACTAAAATGGCAAGAAGGAATCAATGAAGCTATCGGTGGAGGAAATTGTTCACTGACAAGCAAGGTCGTGAGTCATAAAACACAAAAAAAACAAAAACACACATACACACACACACACACACACACACACACACACACACACACACCTGCTGAGTTGTGCTTCATTGCGCAAATCTGCTGAAGTGGACCGACGGCTTTAATTAACAAACTTTCCAGCAGCTACTGTAACAGTGAGCTTTTCAACACCGGAGATTTGAGAATTGCATATTTAGAGGTTTGCGTTGAAAATAGGTGGCACTTTCTTCTTTTTCATACCATATTATCTGTAAATTAGCCCTTCTACCTGGACCATGTTCGGGAATTTGAGATCTGTTGGGAAAAATCCAATCCTGTATCACAAAACTCCGGTATAATTGCCTCCTTTATCATAACACACATGCAATTATTTTCACATTAACAAACTTAATTAGGTTTTTTTTTCCCCCCCTAAAATGATAACATGTCATTTGTTGCAAAACACAAAGTTAATTGTGCTGTTAATAATTAACGTATCCTATCGAGAGACTGTGTGAGTTTGCAGCAGGAAGCGTGTAAAACCTGAAGTGCTGAAGGGAAAAATAATAATTATTGTTAATTGCTGGTTTTAATGAGCTTTTCTGGTTTCTGAGTCAGCATTTTAAAAGTGCTGCCACATTTCGGGTCTTTTGGCGCCACGTTATTTGCGTGCAAAATTTGGGTGCTTCCAAATACTTCGTGTAAACAAATGTCGGTTAAGGACCGCCCCTTTTGTAGAGCGAGTAAGTAAGCACCTGACTCAGATGTACTCCGCAACCATCCTATGTGTCCTTTGACCCGGATACCACTTGGGAAACCCATTTTGGATTTTTGTCGGAGTATGCCTCAGGTGTGGGGGTGCCATGCTGGGCAGAGGATCATGGATACTACTTTTATACCAGGGGGAGGGGCATCCAGGGCTCACTCTGCGATTTCTGGTGGTTTCCACTACACTCGCAGCTATCCCAGCAGTTTCCGCTATCGCCAAGGATTTCCTGAGTGGCTGCCATATTGCTTCTCAGTGCTGCAATGTATCTCACAACAACTCCCAAGATGCTTTGTGGCCAACAAGTATGGCAGCCATGGACTACAATTCCTAGGGCACATGCTCATATTGTTATTATTAACAGAGCGTTTCCACTCACTCGAAGTGAAGTAACGCTCAGTGCACTGGAGGTTGTTCTCCTTACCATTACATTCAGCTAAAAAAAACAGCGTTTTGGCGGCTGTACTGTAATCAACAGCATTTTATTGTCAGTTTGTCTGTTTGTGAACAAAATTCTGACCACACCTTTGCTAGGATTTTCACCAAACTTGGTGGGGACACTACTCTGCCTGATTTGCAGACATAATTTGATTTTGGAACGTCAAGGTCAAAGGTGAAGGTCAGAGCAAGATCCCGAGGTTTTGGAGATGGAGCACTTATAACTTTGAAATGATTCCTGATAGACATGCTGTTACTATGGAACACAAATAGGAAACCATATATGGACTTTCAAATCAGACAATTACCTTTGACCTTGGGTGACCTTAAAAGGTCAAACCCCTGCCATCTTGTAAAACTTTCAAACGAGAGAGTTTTTGCTCTAACTTGGTTGCTACGGAACATATTGCAAGATGAGCAAATAGGTAATTAAAACCAGTACCCATATAGGACCTGTATGCTACACTCTCCATGCTGCATTGCGGAGGTACCTTAGACTCTGTGTGCCTTTCTGGTTTTGTCTCATTTGCTGGTTACCGTTTCTAGACGCGTCTACTTCAGTCTGTTTGTTTATTGCCTGACCCTGACCTGTAATTAGGATTACGTCTTAAGTTTTTGGATTTGTCAGCCAGTTTTAAAATTAAGCATTTAATCAGCACCTGCAACCGTCTCTACTGTCTGACAGTGATAAAGTGTCAAAATCATACTTAATTAAAGGTAGAAGTATCCAGACAAAACTGTACTAAAGTAAAAAAAATCTGAAACTTTTACATATACATTATTTTATTTCTTCTTCCACGTTAACATTTCCATTTTCATGTGGGGTTGATGTGGACAGGGTTAAAGGCCTTGCCCAACGGCCCAATAGGGACAGCTGGGCAGTGTTGGGCCAACCCACCAAGCAATCAACAGCCCACACATTTAACCCTCCAATCAGCAGCCCAGAATCTTGCTTTAACAATTTTAAAAGGTTATATATTTATTAAAAGATAATAGTTGTCCATAGATGCAAGAGTTCTTCTTATCATGAACAAAACCTGGACCCCTGGCGTGAAGTTCCATGAATCCACCGCTAAAAGATAACAGGATATTTTTCTTTTATCACTAAGGAGAGCAAAGTCTAGCATGTGCTCCTTCCATGCCATGTGCCAGACGTGCTGCTAACTGCTGTTCATGCTAGATTACACTGAGCACCAAGAGCTTCAAAGAACTTCTAGTAACTGGACTGACATCTCTAGGTGTGATTAAACATGTGAAGGTGTGTAAGGATGGTGACTTGTGATGAACTGGATAAACCAGCCCTCTGATCATCCTTATCCCATAAGTCACCACGGCCTCTACATTTAATCTTATTTTTCCTCATTTATTGTCTTTTGTATCAGCCATATTTTTGTCCAAAATCATTATCATCATCATCATCATCATCATCATCATCATCATCCACTTGATCCAAGATGGGGTCACGGGGGCAGCAGCCTAAGCAGTGAGGTCCAGACGTCCCTCTCCCCAGCCACTTCCTCCAGCTCTTTCAGGGGGACGCTGAGGCGTTCCCAGACCAACATAGTCCCTCCAGCGTGTTTTGGGTCGATTTTCATAGTTTATGAAGCTGAAAATCATTTTCTTGATTGATGAAGCAGTCTCACTCTCGCAGTCGTTGTTGAATTGTACCAAATATCAGCACGGCTGTGATTCACCACAGCGAGGGACTACGACTAAATGACTTATAAGCTATATTTAGTAGTATAAGTAGTGTACCACAGGGGAAGCTGGGTAGTGGTTTGCACTCTTGCTTTCAAGGAGGTCCGGGGTTCGAGTCCCGGGCTCGGTGAGGGCGTTTCTGTGTGGAGTTTGCATGTTCTCCCTGTGCTTGTGCGGGTTTCCTCTGGTTTCCTCCCACAGTTCAAAGACATGCACTTTAGACGAATCGGTTGCTCTAAAATTGACCTTAGGTGCGGCTGTGAGTGTGAATGGTTGTGTGTGTTGCCCTGCGATGGTCTGGCTGAAGAATAAACTGACAGCTAAATTGAAGTTAAATGTTTTGAAATATAATTAAAACTTGTTAAAAGTGTTGGAGAAGAAAACTCTACAGTGTTCGTCTTACACACTAATTATCACCTTAAAAAAAAAAAATTCCTGTAATTCAGAACAAACGTTCCCTGCTTTCCTACATTATTTATCGATGCATTTCACTACATATTGTACTGTGTATAATTTGTATGTGATGAATAAATTTGAATTTGAATTTGATAATTACCACTATCTGAATGTACTTGTAATAACTGTTAGTTTGTCTTCACCCCAATAGAATTGGCTTTACATGTTTAATTCCTGTCTTACTGAGTGTAAATATCATTTAATTATTATTTAATTGTTAGCGCACAGCCTGAGGTCCAACAAAAAATCTGGTAATTACTGACAGATCAGCTACATCAGAAACATTCCCAGTGTGTACACCATTACATGAGACAAAAATGATTATTTAAATTATTTCTTGCTTATATAGAATTACCTGATGGAAGAATTTAACCGTCCGCCTCATGGGACGATGGTCCTGGATTTGAGTCTTGCGTCCGGCGAGGGCATTTCTGTGAAAAGTTCGCACGTTCTTCCCGTGCTTGCATGGGTTTCTTTTGGGTACTCTGGTTTCCTCCTACAGTCCAGCCGATTGGCTGTTCCAAGTTGTCCGTAGGTGTGAATGTGAGCGTGTTGGCCATGCGATAGATTAGCAAGCTGTTCAGTAAGTGCCCTGCTTTCATCCATTGTTGGCTGAGATAGGCTCCAGCCTCCCCGGAGCCCAAGTAGGATGAAGCAGTGTGTTCAGAACAAAACAAATATTAATGCTATTATATATCATATCATTAACCATCTACACAAGAGTTCTGTTAATCCATGGCAACCCACAGGATATGTACAGAAGGTCCAACTTACTTGGCTCCCCATTGCTTCTCCGGGAAGCATAGGCCATCGACAACACTTCTCCATCTGACTCGACTCGGGGCTATCATTCCTGCTCCAGTCCAGTTGGTTCCCAGTCTCCTCAGCTACTCCTCAATATCCCACCTCCAGCTGTTCCTGGCGCTGCTCCTCTTCCTCATCCCTTGCGGATTCCAGGTTAACAATTGGCGAGTGATACTAGAAGTTGTGTGAGGTCCCGCCGAAGGCTTTAGTCATGTTTGTCTGTTTGATCTGCTCTCTCCTCTCCCGTGTGTGTGTTTTGATTACAGGCCCCGCCCTGATTGGCTCACCTGTTCCTCATCCCCACAGGAGGATAAAAGGGGGCCGCTTACCTTGTCCCGGTTGCCAG
>JAQMYF010000004.1:2771055-2799237 GCA_030014195.1 Neosilurus mollespiculum
TGAGAGAGACAGACAGAGGTGGGGTGTGTGTGTGTGTGTGTGTGTGTGTGTGTGTGTGTGTGTGTGAGAGAGAGAGAGAGAGAGAGAGAGAGAGAGCTTCACATTCAAAGGTGTCTTCTCCTGCTCTGTTATCACTCCCACACCCTTTGATTGAAAGTAAATTAATTAGTTTGGGAATAAATAAACTCTGGTTTAATAGAACTTGATTTTGCTTTGTAGTCTGGACTCCCGGACTGCCTTTGAGGCGCATGAGCGACGTTCAAAATGCCCACCATGGGCATCCCGCGCGCAACACCAAAAGCCGCGTTTATCTGCTCGGGTTCAGGTCGGCGCCGGTGCGGGTCTTCTCCGGAAGCGGCTCGTGTCTGAAAGCAGCAAGAGGCCTGATTGAGTTCCAGGTCGCGCTGCGCCACGCGTAAAGAGAGCCAAAAAAAAGATATATTACTATATATTAAAAAGAAAAGCTAGATTAATGAGAGAGGCTGCGGCGGCGCCCATGCGCTTCCCACCTCGGCGTGCGCTGGATATTTCTGTCAGCCGATAATTACCATCATATGGCGGCGGCGCCTCTGCGCGAGCTGACAGGAACGCAGGGAGGGGAGGAAACATGCGCGCGCTCGACGCGTGCCATCCTGTCACACCTGATGGTGAAAAGGTTTTTTTTTTTTCATTTCCCCTCTCCAGCCGTGCATGCATGCATGCTTTGCGTGCGTGCACGTGTGTGTGTGTGGTGTTGATTAAATCAATTCAGGTTTGGCTTGTTTTGTGCCACATGCACACACTCTTTTCCACAAAAGTCGGACAAAACCAGAGAACCCGGAGGAAACCCACATCTCAAGCTCGAAACACGAACTTCCGAACTGACTGGGTGCGAACCCTGGGTACACCCTGAGCAGCTTCATCACTGTGCCAACAAACACTCACATACACACCTAGCGGCGGCATGGTGGCGCAATGGTTAGCACGTCCGCCTCACAGGGTTCCATTCCCAGACCCGTACCGGGCGTTTCTGTGTGGGGTTTGCCTGTTCTCCCCGTGCTTGCGTGGGTTTCCTCCCACAGTCACCCCTAGGTGTGCGAGTGAGTTCGAATGGTTGTATGCGTGTTGGCCTTGCAATGGCCTGGCGAGCTGTTCAGGGTGTACCCCGCCTTCTCCCAGAGTCATGCGCCAGCCCTAATCTAACCCTAATTAAGATTAAGCAACTTAGAGAACAGAATAAATGAATCCCCACTTAGGGGCAATTTGGAACAGCCAATAAGCCCAATGTGCATGTCTTTGGATTGTCGGAGGAAACCAGAGTACCCCGAGGAAACCCACGCAAGCACGGGGAGAACATGCAGAATCCACACAGAAACACCCGGATCCGGGACTTGAACCTAGGACCTTCTTGCTGTGACATGGACGTGCTGATCACTATGCCACTGCGCCGCCCCTGGTGTAATCTTATGCATATATTTTTTTTCGCACATGCACTATGACCTCACAGAACATAACAGCGATAGCATGCTATTATGTGTTTGCACTGAATTCCTGCGTTCTCATAGGTTATTCACACATTTCTGATTTTTCCTGTCGGCTCAGTAGACTCGCACGTCTGCGTCTCTCTCTCTCTTTCTCTCTCTCTCTCTCTGTCTCGTCTGGCCAGAGGGAGCAGCACTATTTCCTGCTTGACCGCTTTGTGCTTTCCTAAAGTAAAGGCCCGTTAGTTCCTTAGTGCCTACATCTGACCCCTCGGGCACGGTCTGGAAAACTAAACACACACACACACACACACACACACACACACACACACACACAAACAAAGCACTCTTCTCATCCTGTTGTTAAATCAATAATCTCCCTTTTTCGCCATATAGGCACAACCCCCAAGTCCAAGTCCTCCCTGGAGAGATGGATAGATGGAGAGAGAAAGAGAGAGAGAGAGAGAGAGAGAGAGAGTGAGGGAGCGAGAGAGAGATACAGATGGATACACAGCATTGTTTAATGTGTGTAAGCAAAAGAGACCATTATTCACAGGTGCAGGTGGGTATGAGTCCATCAGGAAGCAGGTGCACGAGTGTGGCTTTATGGCTATGTTGATATGGATGGGAATGTGTGTGTGTGTGTGTGTGTGTGTGTGTGTGTGTGTGGGTAAAGCATGAGAAAATCAGATGGCCCCTAATCAGTGAAACATTCTCACACCCCCCTCGTCGCCCCGCTTGGCCAGGTGCCGGTGGTTAGCTTGTTATTATTATTCATTACAGGTCCGACGCCTTTCTGTAAAATTTCCTCTGCGGGGCCGAGCACCTGGGTCATACGCAGATGTTTAACGCGGCGAGTGCAGATTAAAGATGGCGGCTGATTTACCTGCTTTGTCTCGTTTTCGCAATTACAATCCCCTACATTTGTTTCTTGGTGTAATTCTGTATTGTTTTAGCATAATCACCGCTACATATAAGAAGATGAATAAATAAATGAAAGGTCTGGAGACGCAGCTGAATTACCGCTTCATGCTTCCCCACTTGACTAGCAGGACTTTGTTGCCGGTTCCTTCATTCGCCGAACTGCTTAATCCTGCTAAGGTCTCCGGGAAGGCTGGAGCCTTTCGAAGCTGAGGTTGGGTGGAGGTGGGGTGCACCCTGTACAGCTCATGAGTCCATTTCAGGGCCAACACGCACACAACCATTCACACTTACACCTAGGGGCAATTTGGAGCAGCCATTTAGCCTAATTTGCGTATCTTTGGACTGTGGGAGAAAACCGGAGTACCCAGAGGATACCCACACAAGCATTAAGAGAACATGTAAACACCACACAGGAAACTCCCTCGCCAAACCCGGAACTCGAACCCAGTACTTTCCGCTTCATTCATTCATTTTCTAAGACGTTCATTCCTAATTAGTGTCGCCGGGAGGCTGGCGCCTAGCTTAGCCTACTCTAGGCAACTCACCCTGGACTCACCCTGGACAGCTCGCAGGCTCATAGAACCATCCACACTCACACTCACACTCACACCTAGGGGCGATTTGAAACAGAAAATTTGCCTGTTGCGCATGTTTATTGGACGGTGGGAGGAAACTGGAGTACCCAGAGGAAACCCATGCAAGCCTGAAGAGAACATGCAGATGCCACGCAGAAACTCCCTCGCCAAGCCCGGGACTCGAACGCAGGACCTTGTTGCTGTGAGGCGGACGTGCTAACCGCTACGCCACCGTGCTGCTCCCTTATTTTATTTCTTTGCTTTCCTTCGAAATTCTAGAACATCCAGTGAAACTTCAACGCTCCATATTTCCGTTCCAGAATTATTACAAATGCTAACTTTCTTGTCTGTTTTTTTTTAAGGTTTTTCTTTTCTCTCTCTCTCTCTCCTCGTTTACTCGCACCCACTTACTTAAGATGCTCCAAGCTCAGGCTCCTCAGGTCACATGACACCCAGAGCAGATCATTCCCACTGCAAGATTGTCTCATTTGTCATCTCGCGCCTTGCAGGTCGTCTGCGCTGATCGAGCTCCTGACCTGAAATTTGAAAACTTGTCGAATCGGACGAAATCGGATGAAATTTCCACTAATGCGTGTGCAGAAAGACAAGAATATAATTTAACTTACACTCTCGTGTTCTCGCCTGTTGTGAGCGTGCTGTTCCAGTGTATTTAATCTGTCAGCTCTTAACCTACTGAACACCTTACAGCTCCCATATGGAGTAAGATTACCACACACACACACACACACACACACACACACACACACATCTCCCTCTTGTGTGTAAATAGGGGATCATTCACCCTCTTAAAGCCTTAATCACTCCATTAGATCCTCTGATTGTGTCAGAAGCTCTCGAAAGACAAAAAGGCTGTGTGTGTGTGTGTGTGTGTGTGTGTGTGTGTGTGTGTGTGTGTGTGTGTGTGTGTGTGTGTGTTACCTGTAAGTGAGTCATGGCCGATTAGTCTGTCAGAAATGTGAAACTCTGGTTGCAGTCATCTGTCACACATACACGGTTACCTTTGGTGTAGATGCTGTGTGTGTGTGTGTGTGTGTGAGTGTGTGTGTGTGAGAGAGAGAGAGAGAGAGAGAGAGATTCTGTAAGAAATTGATCTGTGTGGTGTGTGTCTTTGGGAAGTGTGTTAAGGTGAAGTGTGTAAGGTTGAGCGTGTGATGTTGTGTAAACTGCAGTGCACTCTGTTGGCAGGTAACAGGAAACGGCTAATGAGCTATAAGTACCACAGTTGTACCTGAGACACAAAGCGACGGGGAATTCCCTCAGGTGCAGTGTGTGCGTGTGTGTACGTGTGTGTGTGTGTGTGTGTGTGTGTGTGCGAAAATCTTCCAGCCCACAGGAGTATCAGGTGCAGGGTGTCAGGTGTGTGAGTGCACAGTTTTGATTCAGTGAGCCCCCCTTAAAATGACAGCAGTTATACAGAGAAATAATAATAATAATAATAATAATAATAATAGGGGGAGGCACAGTGGTGCACTAGTTAGCAGGTCTGCCTCACAGCAAGAAGGCTTTAGTTTGATTCCCAGCTCGGCGTTTCTGCATGTTCACCCCGTGCTTGCGTGGGTTTCCTCTGGGTACTCCGGTTTCCTCCCACAGTCCAAACACATGCACAGTAGGCTAATTGGTTGTTCCAAATCAGCCCTAGGTGTGAGTGGGAGCGTGAATGTTTGTGTGTGTTGGCCCTGTGATGGCCTGGCGAGCTGTCCAGGGTGTACCCTGCCCCCGCCCAGAGTCGGCTGAGATGGGCACCAGCCTCCCCATGACCCTAATTTGGATTAAGCGGATTAGAAAATGAATGGATGATGATGAATATGGTATCAAGTGACTAGTGACAAATTCGGTGGCTGCTCTCTCAACAGGTGATTGGTTGCTGATTTGAGAATGACGCTAGCATCTAGTGTTGTTTTAGAGAACTAACGATGTAGCATGGTCTGATAGGACAGAGGGCTTTTTTTTTTTTTGCCAGCAATATTGTGAGGTCCCGCCGAAGGCTCTAGTCATGTCTGTCTGTTGTATCTGCTCTCTCCTCTTCCTATTACAGGCTCCGCCCTGATTTGCTCACCTGTTCCTCATCCCCACGCGTACCTTGTCCCGGTTGCCAGATCGTCTTGGTCGTCATGGTATTAGCGTCGCGTATTCACAGAGTGAACGTAGGCCGTCACTGCATGTGCGTCGCGCTTTCACAGAGAGAACTAGTGCCGTCATTGAAGGAGCATCACGTATTCACGGAGAGAGCTCGTGCCGTCATTGCGAGAGGACGTATCTCAGTATACGCACCGCGATCCAGCCGAGATATATCCATAGTGTTCATGTACCACGTTTTCCGTGTTCATAATAAAGGATCCTCGTTTGCACTTGAGCCTGATCTTCTCGTCTCTGTCCTGCATTTGGGTCTATCAGTTCATAGTATCGCCGTAACAAGTTGGCTTCCTCATGGTGTGCTCAGTCCAGCCCCTCTTCCTCCTCAGAATCTGCTTGGATGTTGACTTCTGACTCGCGCTCTGCCACATATAAGGTCCAACACTGTAACTTGGGCATTTTTTCATTCATTTATTTGCCAAACCTATTAAATCCACTAGGGTCGCATGGGAGCTGGAGTCTATCTCAGCAGAGTCTGGACAACAGCAGGGTACACCCTGAACAGCTCCCCAATCCATCGTACACACACAAGCATTCACACTCACGTTCACACCTAGGGGACATTTAGAACAGCCAACCAGATTAGTGTGCATGTCTTTGGACTGTAGGAGGAGACCCGAGTACCCAGAAGAAACTCACACAATCACAGGGAGAACATGCAAGCCCAGGACTCGAACCCAGGATCTTCTCGCTGTGAGGTGGACGTGCTGACCGCTACGACACCATGCCATGATGAGAACTTTTTTCACTTTAAGTTAGCATCAGCATCCCTCTTTTTGTTTATAAGTTAAAAACTTGGAATGATCTCAGAAACCATTCAGTGCTTTGGTTCTCGGTACTTTTTGTACCTTTAGTGCATTTCTTTCACACAGAACGGTGAATCTAATGCATATAAAAATAACTTAATGTACATAATTACACTTTAGGGACTGCTGATGGACGTCGCGTACCTTCTAAAAGTTTTGCCCTCAAATTAATCAAAAGTTCACCGTAACCCATGCACCTTCCCTGGTACAAGATGTGCACCAAAGGCACAAAAGGTACTCTTAAGGAAAAACTAACAAAGGGCCGCAAGCTGTACGCTGTACGAGTGATGTCATATTGTTTAAATCCCAGCATCAGTTTAATGCTTTTAGTCCTAAAGCTTTTAGATCCTTCACGTAACTGTGAGCTTTGTGTTCCCTTGGCTGCGCGGTGCCTCTTACATCTACACTCATGCCCTCGAAGGTCGGATTTAAATGAAGCAATACTTTTAAAATGCCACTCTCCAGATGCGTCATGGGAAAAGAAAATAATGAATGAACAACAGCCACATTTGGGATCAGACCTGTGTACTACTCAGTTAATGCTCACGTTATTTGTTATTCAGAAAAGTTAGGATTTATACACTCTGTGCCGTTCGGTCAGGGAGAAACAAAACCAGAATACCCAGAGGAAACTCCCCTTGCCGAGCCTGGGACTCAAACCCAGAACCTTCTTGCTATGAGGTGGACATGCTAACCACTACACGACCTGTCCTCTGTTCTAGGAATCTGCAATTTATAGTCGGTTCTCATGTGGGCGGCACGTTGGCGTAGTGCTCAGCACGTCTGTCACACAGCAAGAAGGTCTTGGGTTCAATTCCCGGGCTCAGGCATCACTATGATGACTTTGCGTGTCCTCCCTGTGCTTGCGTGGGTTTCCTCAAGATTCCGCACAGAAATGGCCGATCCCGGGAATCGAACCCGGAAACTTCTTGCTGTGAGGAGAACATGCAAACCAACGTGCCACCAAGTATTAAAATAAGGGCATTAATATTCAAGAAGAGGTGCCTTTCGACCAATCAGAACCCAGCACAAAAATCATCACACTGTCAGCAGGTAACACGGGTCATTATCCACTTAGGTGATAACTTAAAAGTACAGAACTTCTCATCTCCTCAGGAAAGATATAGAACTAATCCATCTCTCTAAAATAATCTTCAGTAACTAAATATTTATAAATATGGCAGTTTGAGATCTATCGACTAAATTAGCATAAATTAGCATTCAGAGTATCTCACACAAGCATCACGTCTGAGATGGGCACAGAAAAACGGATTACATTTTTATTTTTTCCCCCCACACACACTGGGTTAGAAAGCAAAATCGTATTCAGAGAAATAACCAAATTTAAATACGTTCCTGAAGTCAAGAGCGTAAATCTTCTTTAAAAAAAGCTCCACCCAGACGTTCATGCAAAACAGATGGCGTTTTGAACACACTGTGGACTGAGTGATGTTCTAACGAGAGCCACGCGGGACTGAAAGCCATTCAGTTACCAGCGATACTGCAAAACCAATGTGCTCTGGATTACGGTGTTACAACGCAGGTAAAATTCACCATCTAGCACCTGACCTGCTTCATCATTTCACAGCATGATCGAAACGGAAAATCAATAAGTGTGATATGAGAGAGCTCACCAGTATGGGATCAAACGTACAGTAATCCATTCGAAATAAATCATTAGAGATGAGGGGTTATATTCCAGAAGACACGAAAAAAAGGGGCAAGCTAATGCAAGAATAAATAATGAGATAAAACCTTAATTAAATCCAAGGCAATTCTATTTTCAGCACAGCATCTAAATGTGTAAGTGTAACTTCATCCACTGCCTACTTTTTTTTAAAGAAAACCAGTAAGGGGCTGAGAGGGAGGGGGGATGAAAGAGTAACTCAAATGACTTCCATCTTTCCATTCAGTAATCCGGTTCCCCTGGTTCTGTTTAGCACCTGAACCTCCTGCTACATTAACTATTTATGTCTCATACCAGCGATTGTGAAGCGTCATGTGCCAGTACAAGTGTTCATGCTGCTCTGCAAAACCTCGTGTCATAGATAATCCGCATCGCTGGATCAGCTTCAACTATAATCAAACGAAAGATTAAAGCAAGGCGTAAATTATTCAAACAATGAGGCATAACACTAAGAAAATATCAACACCTGTGATCACACTGTCGGAGAGACGTTGTAGCACGTTTCAGTCCGGTCAGGCCGAATGTTGCAGATGGGACGTGACAGAACACTTTTAATTCAAAACTGGATGGGGATTAGTACCAGCTGGTGAAGGGCACGCTAATTTTATGAACTTTTGAATGCTAATTCATGTCGAAATTCTGTAGAACGAGAATAAAAACAATATGAGTGAAAACCTTACAGCTAGATGTTTACAGGTTCGAAACTAGGAGCCACTTTCATTATGGAGCTCACATATTCTCCTCATGCCTATGTTTCCTCCTACGGTCCAAACACATGCACATTAGGTCAACTGGCAGCTTACCTGACGATTTGCCGAAGGCAAGTTGGACATCTGTTGAACCTTGGAAACGTTATGTGCATAGAAACATGAAAAAAGCACGAAATTATGATTATTATTTTTTTTTATCATTTATTTTTACATATTTTAACCAGTATATGTGAATTCCTCATTTCCACCATCAGCACTGTGAAGCTAAGTATATGCTACACAAAAACATAAAGGAAAGCAAACTAAAATGAGATATTTGTCGTATATTTTTACATATTTTACCAGGCAGGTCAGGTGAGCGCTGTGTGCAGGGTGTAAGCAGTGTGTATCAGGGTTTAGGTTTATACAAAAAAAAACAATAAATAAATAAATAAAACAAGATTGGCGTATTCATTTTCTATGAAGATTCGGTGATGAGGAATGCTTTAGCGATCTCCAGGTTAATAGAAAGAGTCACATGACCGGGGTCTGTTATGTCATTAAGGCGGAACAGTGATGTAGTGGTTGGCATGTCCACCTTACAGCAAGGAGGTCCTGGGTTCGATTCCTCGGGCACAGAAATTTCTGTGTGGAGTTTGCTGCAAATTGCGCCTAGATGTGAGTGTGAGTGTGAATAATCGTGTGTGTCGGCCCTGCGATTGTCCTGCGATCTGTCTAGGGTGTGCCCTGCCTTCGCCCAGCGTCAGCCGGGATGGGCTCCAGCCTCCCCGCAACGATAATAAGATTAAGCGATTCAGGAAATGAGTAAGACTGAGTGAGTGTTGTGTTATTAATGCGGCTGATAGTAATGTTGGAAGAGAAGTTCAAAACAGATGAATTATGGGAAATGTTTTGAAGTTATAAGTATCTATATAAATTTCTGTCCTATCCAGAAGTTCATGTATTAAATGATTCAAAATACGAACTAGTAGATGTTTCCTTGAAATGAATACATTTTAATGAATAAGGAGGAGCCGTAATGAGTTTTGCTAAATGACTCCTTTTTATATCGTTCAGCTCTTTGATACCACAACCGGCACCTGATAAATTTGTGTATCCGTGTTTGATTTTCAGCAGTTCACCGAACCATTAAATCCATTCAGTTCGGTGAAAGACTCTCAGAAGATGAAGCTTCGGTTCACAGAACCTCGGCGAGGCTTCAGAAATTTCCATTATCTCAGCAACCTTTTTCAGCATTATTAATCCAGTGATCAGTCGACGCCGAGGTCTCGCCGAAACCAAACCCACGCAGACGTCCCGCGGTGAAAACGATCACAAGCGAGCTCAGAAAGATGTCGCCCCTCGACAACAAACGCAATAATCTTTCTCTTTATCTCAGAGCTTTTCTGGTACGACTCGCTGCTCTGAAACGCTGAATGTCAGGTAATGAAAGTATCTTTGTGCTCATAAAGACAGGCTGGTCTCAATTCTTCTCTATATTAGATCTCGCAGATAAAAATCTCAGGCCTCAGAATGAATCAGGTTCTGCTCTGAAAACCAGCAAAACGTTCTCCTTTTCAAGAAAGCAATTACAAGAACAGTCCCTAAGCAGGTAAAATATATAGTCAGAAAGGCAGCTGGTACGTTGCACCATGGCATTGACCTTGAGAACCAGAATCGAGAGACAATAAGACACCTGGAGCTGAAAAAGTACTTTCACATTGAGTCAGAACTCTATAATTGCTGCTCAAGATGGTTGAGTTGATAAAATCAATGAAATTCCCCACTAAAAAAAAACACTAGCAGTATTCTCCTACTTAACTGAATCCTCTGATCCTCTGGTATAACTGAAATTACAGTTTAAATTTCATAGTCAAAGTAAGGTCATGTGACATGCAGAGTCTGATGGGTAATATGGTGTTCTGCTGATTTATGAATAAGTGGATAAACACATGCACTGAAGAGGGATTATTTAGTGGAGGAAGACCATACAAGATGATAAAAAGTTTGCCATTCAAAGACTGAGGAAACAAAACACATATATATCACTCGTGCTCGATAAAGAAAGTGTTCTGGGCCTTCTTTTGTCAGGTCGATTTATGGGATGTGCTTTGGCCGGAATTATTTCTGAGACATGGCAATGTTTTGTATTTGCACATTTTTTTTTCTTCAAAAAGTACAAAAAGATTACATTTTAAACCCATAATCTCCTGAGTGGCACAGCGAGTGGCGCAGCTCCACTACCACCTGAGAATTTGCTGGTTTGAGCCTCAGTTGGTGCACGCAGCCTTCTGTCATCTGGGATTGACTGGGATCTCAGGGAGGGAAGAATGGCAGATGATCTCTGCCCTCTAACTCAAACGCAACATAAGCCTATCAGGGGTGTCTGGGAGCTCGTGCATACATGTTATGCTGCCCTTAAATATGCATGTGCAGGAATTCGGCTGGCATCGTGTGCCGCAGACTCGCACATTTGCCTTCACCCTCTCTGGTTGTTAGGGAAGTACTCCTTGATATACAACTAAATTAGGAGAAAAAAACCTTCCAGAATGAATAATGTACACAAACACTTCACCCACCATTCATTCACTCTGTGTGAACGCCCGATCCCGTCCGATCCTGTAAGCTAAACAGGGCCGGGCCTGGGTAGTACTTGAATGGGAAAACCAGGTGCTGTGATGGGATAGAGAAAGACCTGGCAACCTACCCTGCAAGATATCTGTATAACTGTACAACTGTATGAGTCTCCAAGAGTCAGATTCGACTAAATGCACAAGAGAAACAACAATAACAACACAAATACTAATATAAGAAGTATATTGGAATCATGGTTGTAAGTATGACTCAATCATTATGAACAGATTTCTTGGTTGTTGGTTTTTTTTCTGAAATTAGAATTTTGTTTAGTTATTATTTTAAATGACAATAAAAAAAAAAAGTGAAGAAAAATTCATTGTACTATTTTAAATCCCAGCAAAGAAACAAAACAACTGATTATCATGTTGCCTGCTGAGTGAACACAGAGTTAGCACTCACATTCTTGAGCAACATCAATTAAAACAAACAGACGTCTCAGCTGTGCTGTTAGCATAAAAATACTGCATTTGCTAACCGTACTGAATATTTTAATTTATTTCTTCTTGTACCAAACAAGGGGGGGATATAGACTCTCAATTCCTCTGAGAAATTTAGAAGAAATCAAATTGTACCTTATGCATATTCATGACCTGCAATACCTTTACACTCCGACACTCGACTTCATTAGTTTTCATTCTGTATCACTGGCAAGGGGGGGAAAAAAAAAAAAAAAACAGCAGTGTTTTCGATGAGAAAGTGAAGTGGTCGGTGCAGCGCTGTCCCGGGAGAAGAGCTGTTCACTCTCCCGCGGGTCTAATGAATTTGCCGGCCTTTGAAGATCACGGAATTTGATTGGCGTAGATATGGTGTGGGGGTTCTTAACAACTGCACTTCCTCACCTTCATAACATCATCACTGGACAGTACAGATCTCCAGATCCCTAATATCTGTACCTGGGTAGCTGACGACCCAGATCCGGTCTACATTTAAATGGTGAATAGCCACACATGGACTGCCTGTAGACAGCAAGGTGGCGTAGTGGTCAGAGTCCAAAAACACGCACATTAGGCTAACTGACGTCCCAAATTGACCCTAGTTTTGAGTGTTAGTGTGACCGGTTGTGTGTGTTGCCCTGCGATGGTCTGGTGAGCTGTTCAGGGTGTACCCCGCCTTCACCCAGTGTCGGCTGAGATAGGCTTCAGCCTTACCGCCACTGTGGTAGGATTAAGCGTTTCGGAAAATGAGCGAGACAATAAAGCCCGTTTCACAAACAACCTGAGAATTACATTTTTTTGTTTATTTACTTATTTACTCAACCCTGGACAAGCTAATCACGGATTAACACAAGGCAGGTGAACACAGCCAGGTAACAAAGCAACGACTGGACAGGATTGGAGAAAGGGATTAGAACACAAGCGAAAAAGAGTGCGCGGAGTTTGTCTTTATGAGAAAGAAGATGTGTGACAGTGTTTAAACAGAGCAGATAATGTGAACAAGAAGCCTGATCAATCCCACAATTCAACACGACATGGCATTTCCAAGCCCTATAATTTGCTGCTCTCTGTTGTTCGTGTGCTAATGAATGGACGCCGAAACTCTTGAATGCATCTCAGTCAAGAAGATCGAAATCTCTTGTATGTCATCTATGTAAGAACTCTTAAAAGCCTCCCTGATTTATTCCTGGCATTAACCAACTCAAGCACCCGAGTGAAAACAGTGCAAAGAGGAAAATTCTACCAGATAGGAAGACATCATTTTTACGAATCTAGCTTCAAGCATGCATCAGTGGAAGGAATAGCTCTGTGCTAACTGCTAAATGGTGAAAGCCTGATACAGACATGGCAAATCCATCACGCTGCACACAGTAATATTGGCTAGTTATTTTACGCGGATTTTTTTATTTCACTAGATATTCTCCAAACAAGAATAAGAAAACAGAGAGGTAAGTTGAGTGTAAGTGCTACTTAATAAATAAAAAGGTGTGAAGCACCGAGCTGGCTGTCAGCAAATTCATCGAGAGAACTGTTTATTCTATCAAAACTCACTGGATTGAAAGAAATCTGGCATTTTTATTATTCATTCATTCATTTTCTGAACCGCGTAATCCTAATTAGGGTCGCGGGGAGGCTGGCGCCCATCTCAGCCGACTCTGGCCGAAAGCGGGGTACACCCTGAACAGCTTGCCAGGCCATTGCAGGGCTAACACACATACAAGCAATCACACACACTCACACCTAGGGGCGATTTGGAACCACCAATCATGTTTTTTTTTGGACTATGGGAGGAAACCGGAGCAATATTAAGTACAGGAGGCACGGAGGTTGTAGTGGTTAGCAGGTCCGCCTCACAGCAAGAAGGTTCTGGGTTTGATTCCCGAGCTCGGGGCGTTTCTGTGTGAAGGTTGCATGTTCTCCCCATGCAGTACACCTCTGGGTACTCCGGTTTCCTCTGACAGTTCAAAGACATGCATATATTAGGCTAAATGTGGATTCTTGAGTGTGTGTTGCCCTGCAATGATGGGGCGAGCTGTTCAGGGTGTACCCTGCCTTTACCTAGTGTTAGTTAAGACACTAGACACACAACCCTTGTAGGATAAAGGTTCCACACAACCCTTGTAGGATTAAGGTGTTCGGCAAACAAATGAATTCTCTTATGTGAACCCTCCTCCATCTGAATTTTGAGAAAAGGCTCTGGTTAGTACTACTGATACTCGACACACTACTATTAATGGTGCGACAAAATAAGGAGCAGGTCTGCCAGACGTGTCTTGACGCGAAAAGGTCACGTTGCTGTATGTAACTCGCGACACACCCGGGTGTAAGAGGCTGATTTGTAGCGGATGGCAATAGACACATTAATCAACACAAATGCAGTGACTGTCAAACATGGTTTGGTTTGTTCACATGATGAAGGATTGACAAGAGCGAAAATGAGTTTTCTCTCCTCCCTGTGCTTGGGCCTGCCTGCTTCACCTTCCCCATCCTTCTCCCTCACACATGTATAACACACCACAAAGACACACTCGCACACCGAAGGCGGATAGACGGAGTACGGAGAAAAGCCTGACGAAGCTTCAGTGTCTGGGATTATTAAATAAATGTTTCAGGCGGCGCTCAGAATCAACATCAAATCTATAAAAATGCAACGAGATGAGACGGAAAAGTGCTAGAAAGTGCAGGGAGGACGTGTTCAAGCCAAAGACGTCAGCTCATTAAAACACATTTTTTTAAATCATAATGCAAAAAAAAAAAAAAAGAGGGATCGTAAAAGTTAATACAGAGTACGTTGAAGCTCTTTAGAAGGTCCATATTTCTAAATAGGCTTTTGAAGCATTTTGGAAAACCAATGGCGTACAGCGCACTTCGATCACACCTGTCGTTGCACCTGGCGCCTCTTAAAGAGACCAGGCGTTAATAGATCCGCTTAATGGGGATGCTGCTTCATTTGGCACCAAGATCTGCTGCAGTGATAGATAACAAGACATGAGAGTGTTGACATCCGGTGCCCTCCAGTGAGTAATAACGTGCAGGGATTAATATTCCAAAGCCTATAAAATTCCAAAGAACATTAAGCTAGAGAAGTGTGAGACAAGGGAACGGGTGAGGCTGAATTATTCAGCACATAAATGATGGAGCAGATGGGGAGGCGTCCTGAGGTCGGGTCAGGAGGGTGGCAGGTGGGAAGAGATTTGGGTATGTTTGATAAGCTGGGAGGCAGGAGAAGTTCTCGTCTCATGCAGAAACCTCTGATGAAACGATCAATCATATCTAACAACTGGGCTAAATTCTTACATCTCAGACCTTTTAGATGTTTTATGCTTCAGATGTTCATCTGTGGCCGAGTAAAGTTTTTATTTATTTATATATTTATTTATCTTATCTCTGCCAGACTCTTCAGAAATCCAGATCCAGATACACACTAGGCCGAAACAGGATAAAATATAGCTGCAAGCAGCGATTGAGGGCCCAAGCAGTAACTGGCTCCACCCTGGTGTTTATAGATTGTTCTTTTTCAAAGTTGCCAGAAAACCAACCAGTCCCAATTTACATGCTACTATACCCTCCGGACATCACCGCTTTATCCTACAAGGGTCGCGCGGAGCCTGGAACCTAACTCAGCCAACTCTGGGCAAAGGCAGAGTACATCCTGATGAACAGCTCGCAAGACCATCGGGCAGCAACACAGACACAATCATTCACACTCACACATAGGGGCAATTTGGAACAGCCAGTTAGCATAATGTGCATGTCTTTGGACCATCGGAGAAAACCAGAGTACCCGGAGGAAACCTAGCCAAGCACGGGCAGAACATGCGAAGTCCACACAGAAACACCCAAGCCGAGCCCAAGAACTTGAACACAGGGCAGCCCCATACACAGCAAGCTGCAATGCAGTGTATGTAACAGTTTCAGCAGTTTGTGCTACAGTGGGATCAAGTCCAGACGTTTTAGCCTTCGCTACTTCCCTCTTGCATCCATGAACCTTGGGCACACATGACACTCTTACCAGTTCACACCACTACATACCAGGAACATCCAACAAGTCCTGCTGTTTTGGAGATTAATAGATGGAGATGATAATCATTTAGCCATCACAATGTGGCACTTGGTAAAGTCAATCAGATCCTTATGCTTGCCCATTTTTCCTCCTTCCAACACCTCAACTTTGAGAACTGGCTGTTTATGTTCTGCCGAATACTGTACATCCCACTGCTTGGCAGGTGGCACTGTAACGAGATGCTGTAGTGAATTTCACTGACATTCAAAAGGATAAGGCTGTGGCACACCAAGAAACTTTTGGAGACTTTTGGTCTCCTGGCCATGGATAGGTGCGGCAGAATCCAGGCTGACAACAACTTGCACAATTCGGTCTTTCAGTACAATTCTGTAAAACAATCAAAGTCTTTCCACATGCAAAATACAAGAAGGAACGAAGTAAAGCAGGATCAGCTCAGTGGGATTCAACTGATTTGATTCCAGCTTTGAAAATTTGAGCAGCAAGATGAACCTCCAAGTAATTTTCCTTTATGTACAGGAGGATTTGGATTACGCTGACAGTCACACTCTGTTCCTCGACACTCAGTTGGAGAGGTAAATTAAGCCGAGCCATTTATGCTCCAGTGGATTCCTGCAACCTTAGTTAATTACTTCATGTTGAAGACGAGTGTAGCATAAAGCCATTGTTATCCAACAAGCCACAGAACCTTGGGAAGGAAAAATTATTTCTGTTACCTTCACAACCATTCCTTTCACTTTACTCCAAAAACTAAGATGGTCATGTAGATCATTGAACAGGGATGTAGAGTTAGACAACCTATTAGACTGAGGAGGGAGGTGGCTCAAAGCGTAGGTGTTAATGCGGGAGAAGAAGATTTGAAAATTATTGAAAACCTTAAGGCTGAAGACTAGGGATGCACTGCCTACCTCTGGTTTGAGGGCATTGACATTCTTTGTACCAAACAGATGACACTGGGTGTTTCCCAAAGCCCTTAAGTTGCACCCTTATTTCCCTCACTAAGGGAACAGTCCGTAAGGAAATGGTGTGAGGAGCATGGAATCGAGGACACGTGGTTTAATAGAAATGAGACAACGTTCACAACTGATGGCGGTGGCACAGCTGACCTGTTGCATAAAAGCATCCAACCTCATATAAGAGGAGGTTTGTTTATATGCTGGCTTGCAGCCCTTCCAGGAAGGCTGCTCTCGTGTGCACAAAATTGGGACGGCCACCGATGATGGCGGACCAGAAGAACTTCTGGTTCAAATGATGGTTGAGGAGCAAGGAAATGGCAAATGAGGGTTTTGAGAAGAACCCTCTACATCATGACTATGGTTCATATAGTTGGTTGATACAAGAGAACCGTGGCTGTGGCCACTCCAGCAGATTTTGGAGGGGGTTCATAAAAAATACGGGCAGAGGAAACTTGCAAAAGGAAAACATGGGAGCCAGTTTTTTAAAAAATGGCAGGGTTGATTTGATCTGGTGCATGACTAATGGCAAATTTCAACACGGTCATGTTCATGATCACAAACTTTTTGGAAATGGAAGGGTTTCTAGAGCTCAAGTAATTCAACAGAACTGCCCAGAACTATTAGAGTATAAAGCTGGCTTCTGCTTAATCCTACTAGGGTCGTGGTGAGACTGGGGCCTCTCTCTCACTGGGCAAAGGCAGGGTACACCCTGAACAGTTCGCCAGATCATCGGAGAGCCAACACCGACACACACACACACACACACACACACACACACACACACACACACACACAGAACCATTCACACTCATATCCACAACTAGGGGCAATTTGGAACAGCCAGTTAGCCTAATGTGCATGTCTTTGGACTGTGGGAGGAAACCAGAGCACCCAGAGGAAGCCCACGCTAGCACAGGGAAAATATGCACACTCCACACAGAAACGCCTGAGGCCGGGACATGAACCCAGGACCTTCTTGCTGTGAGTCAGATATGCCGCCCTGGTTGCCCTGTCCTATAGTTCCGGTTGCATGAGACTGAGGCTTTTATGGGGTTACAGAATGATTTTGCCAGCAAGTGGCATACTTAGCTTTTTCAACCCTTAAAATGAAGCTTATAATAAAAATGTATTTATTTCAATATTAATCCCAGTATTGGTGTATTTCCTCTAAATGAATTCATATCATTTATTGGGTTTAGCTTTGAAAAAAAAAAAAACACATACACACCCACCTTTATGCTTGCACACCCCTTTAATTATATAAGTTTTGGCTCGACTTTCATGAGATTAATGAGATGCCAAATAAAATTGACTTTGTTTTTGTTCAGCGCTGAAAATACAGGACACAAAGTGAATATTCCCAGGACATTTAATACAGATTTGACCCTGCTATCAACTCACTTATCCAATTAGCATCATGTCCTCTGACCTGTTTTGTATCAATGTATTCTGCCTGGACAACCCTTCAGAAAGGACACCGTTCTAATTAATTAGGTATCTGCTTTTCTCATATTAAAGATCCAATCTCACGTCAGCCAACAGACGAGCATTACCAAGCCCTCTTAACTTTCCAGTCCAGACAATTAGCTTAGTCATCTTTGCCCAAAGTCATTGTTCAGATCAGGGGAGATCGCTAATCCATTTCCTGCTCAGCATTATTAGAGATGGTGTGGGGAGACATATTGAAATTGCTGGACTTTATTATCATTGCCAGCAGGAAATAGAAAACTAAAATGAGATTTTTGACTTCACGCCAGACGTTCTTCCTGTTTCCTGCTATCTCCTACCAGATTAACGATGTCTCAGGTCTGATCGTGTATGTCAGTCATTTGCTTAAGCCAGGTTATTATGTAAGATTGTTGAGACAACACACAGACGCTGTGGACTTCTCCTTCCTGTCGTATTGGAAAGCTGAACGTTACAGCTTTACCTGTGATCCCGCAGGCCGCACTGCATCCTGAAAGTTTCCATGAGCGCAGTGGGGGCGTGGTCAAAATGAAATAATGTTACTAGGTCCAAGCCAGGTTCTCACCGCATCTACCATGTTACCACGAATTACTTACCGCGAACACGATCACAAATGCACCTCATCTACATTCTTACCACGACCAATCAGACCACACCATGCACTTAGCACGTTTTTGTGACAGACAGATGTCGTGATATTCAATATTCACTGTTTCATCAATGACGACAAACTCTCCTGGCCCAGGAGCAGCAAAACAGGCCTACATTATGTTGTCATGCCTCACAATAAAAAAGTAATCATTTCCTCCCTCTTTCTTTCTCTCTCTTTATTACTTTTCAATTCTCTCATTATTTTTTTTAACTCCTACATATTTTAAAATACTGTTGAACTTTGTATATGGATGCAGCTGCAAAAGTACAAAACTTAACTACCACTTAGCCACCACTTTCAAACCAATAACAACATCTATCTTACTCTTCTATTCTTTCACTTATCCCTCCATCCATTCGTGGCAATATATTGATTTTTATGACATCTGCACCTTTTAGGATAGAACTTCTAAATATCATCTGGAGATTCAGCTGCTGGAACAAAACACCCCAGTTTGTCACTCAGTTGCTTCCTTTCTAGACTCCTTACCTCTTTTTCTCTTTATCTATATTTCTTTATTTTTATTATATCTTAATATCTTTATCGACTTCTTGAGCTCTTTCGTAATTTTTGTGTCTAAACACTGTATAACCCCTTCTTTCTTTCAATCTCTCACTCTCTCACTCTATCATTCTATCTGTCTTACATTTTACTGTTTTCTTTTGCAAGCATTAGTATTTCTTTCATGTACAATGTAAATCTAGTTATCATATTAAATCTCAGAAACTTTCATTTCAGGTTATAGTTCCAGGTAAATAATCAGGCTGGAATATTTTTTGGCAATAAGAAGTTTTGCATTGCATCTGCTGAATTTTTATTTATTTATTTATGTATTTATTTTCAATCAGTGCAATAACTAAGAACTCAAAAGACCTTATGGGGAGTTTCACTTTTAGGCAGAGCCTACATCTATATATTTGTGCTACATTTCTGTACTTCATTTTTGCCTTTGATGGAATTCCATAATTTTTAGTGTATTTAAAGCTCAAAACAGCCACTTCAGTAAAACATATTACTGTTGTATCACAATATCAGAGCGTGAGGCTAGATTTCATACTGCTCCTTGCTTGAGACCCAGAAAATATCAAGAAAAATGAGCTGAGGTCCAAGTTCAGAATCTTAATGGAACCTCTGTAGTTACATCTGAAGTCTGAAAACCAATATGTGCAGCCCCTCTTCCATCTCTGCTCATTTTTAGTTCAAAGGCATGTTACAAGGCTTAACCGTAATTACACTGGTGTTAATTAGGAGCTACGCAACAAGAAGTGTGTGCTTCGACAGTGCGCTTTTAAGCCTTTGAAGGATTTCAGTCTCGGGAAAGAGTCTTGTTTGCTTTTTGTCTTGGAGTTAAGGCGGTTAAGGGCTCTTGTCAAGAATGAAATTAGTTTAAAAAAAAAAAAAAACTTCTATGAAATGGTGTATAAAATTCTTTCCAACTAATATTCAAGTGCATTTCCTAGTAAGAAAGACAATATTGATGGAATACTAGGCAGACAGGAGGACAGCAGAATGTAGTTCCCATGCCAACTGTTTGAAACTGCCATCGTTCCAGCCCTGTAATCAGCAGAGCATGAAAGCGATAGCATCATGGGGAAGGTTTATAGTTTCCAACTCTGCCCTGGTTTGTAGGTGTTCACCTTGTGGTGGTTTCTTCTGAATGATGTTTCCAAGTCTGGAGTGATAAAAACACCTAATAACAAAGCTGGCAAGTCACTAAGGCTCAGCGATGTGGTATATATACTTGCATGACATTTAGATCAAAGACGTTATTGTATATGACGGAAATCCTGGATTTTCAGGCACGGCGCCGTTCTTCCACTTTAACACCCCACCGGAGGTAAAAATGAAATCTGAAACACAAGAGAGGAGAGAGATTGAATTACATCGGGTCATTATGATCATCATATCAGTCATTTCCTCAGCTTTCCAATATCGGCGTGTTTTTCTCTCCCCGACAGTCGGGCACACTTTGACACGATGATGAGAAATATCAACGCCACTGGCATTCACATCTCTCATTCCTCACCAACAAAATAGCCCGTGTAAAAGATCTTACGTAAAATGATAAAAAAAAAAAAAAAAGGAGTCAATGAAAATGTATTCCAGCAACGATGAATGAATCACAACGGGCTGATGACGATATTCTGCGATGGCGAGGGCTTCATTTCACGGTTTGCGATTTGAATAGAAATGGAAATTCGTCCTCCTTCGCACTACAATTTAGGACGTACACCTCGTCAGAGGTGAAGAAAAGAGAACAGCATAGTGGAGCAGCCACAATAATAAATAACTCTGTTTATCCACCTGCTTTCCCCTCAAGGAGTAGTTAGAACAATTTAAACAAAACAGAGCGCTCTATAAGCATTATAAGCAAAACACACTTTTATTTAATAAACTTTTAAAAAGATCATTGGCAATTTTTTCTGGTATAAGAGGAATAAAAATCGATTGTTACTACTAGAGTCCTTCCTTTTTATCCGTGCAAAAGAGGTTATGTTTTATTCTAAGTATTGCTTTGTTTGTTTGTCTGTTTGTTATCAACTTTACGCAAAAAGTTATGAATGGATTTTCATGATTTTTTTCGGGAGGGCTGGACGCCGGCCCAAAGAAGACTCCGTTCAATTTTGAAGACGATCCGAAAACAATTTTTTTACGGATTCTTTAACACTGCGAGACAGGACAGTTTGTTTTAGACATGTGGTATTACAGCAGGCCCAGCAGGGGGCGCTGTGTACGTTTTTTTTTTTTTTTGCTTGGTGGAGGTTTGTACTTTCCACGCCAAATTCAAGATCCAGAATTTTTTTTTAAAAGGTTCTCAACATTGTTGTGATATTACTATTTTTGTGGAAGTGTCATATCACAGCAGGCCCAGCAGGGGGTGGTGTGCACCCTTTCTTATTTGATGTTTGTTTGGTGGAGGTTTGCACTCTCTAAGCACTTCCAGTTCATGACATTTTTTACCAACAATGGGACAAGGAACACTCCACTGATTTCTGAAGATAATCTAGATCAAATTTTGTGTACAGAAAATTTTTTAAAGAATTCTTTAACATTCTTGAGGTGATTTTTTTTTTTTTTTTTTTCGGGATATCATATAGCAGGGCCTTTTTTCTCTGAATGCTTTAGTCCTGGCATGTATACATAGTGGAAGTTTAATAGTGATTAATTGAGCATTTAGCTTCTGAATCTCTGTGGATATGAACGTGCAGAATTCTAAATGATCAGAGAAGCATCCAAATCATTAAACACTTCACCATCTAAATAATTCATTATAACGAAAGAGGCGTCGACGCTCACAGAACAGCTGCCAAAATATTTCGTCTGTCAGTCACAGAGGGGTTCTAAAAACTGCGTTTGAGATTCCCTTTGCTGAGTAAAAAGAAAATATGGCGGTGAAGGAGAGTTTCAGGACATAAGCTGAATGATAAAGCGTCAAATCCGGACTATTTAGTGTTGCTACTCATTTGCATTTCATCTTCATTAGGCTCGTTTCGCTTTAATCTGAATGTAGAAAACAATGAAACGTTTATCTTGTGTTGCCATCTAGTCGTGTATCCACAAATATACAATATGGCATTGATTGAAATGTCCGGAGATGATCTGCGGAATCTTTGACTGGACGGAATCAGCGATTTCACGTCTACTGGGTTTCCCTTGAATCCTAAATGGAAACAAGTTCACAAAAAGAAAGAAACGGTTCTGTCATCTGTCATTCTGCATAATTTCTATGTCAATCGAACAACACGTACTTCGTCTTTATCTACTCCAAGGCGTATCGGTTGGCGTGTCCGCCTCACAGCAAGAAGGGCCTGGGTTTGAGTTCCGGGCTCGGCGTGTGGGCATTTCTGTGTGGAGTTTGCTTGTTCTTCCTGTGCATTAGTGGGATTCATCCAGGTAGTCCAGTTTCCTCCTACAGTCTAGAGACATGCACATTAGGGTAACTGGCTGTTCCAAATTGCCCCTAGGTGTGAGTATAAATAGTTGTGTGATGGACCGGCGAGCTGGTTACGGTGTACCCCTCCTTTAGATAGGTTCCAGCCTCCCTGTGACCCAAGTAGGATTAAGTGGTTCAGCAACTGAATAAATGACTGAATGATTATAATGTAAAAAGGTAAAAAATTGAATAAAGAATCACACCACCCTTCTGTGTGAAGACGAAGCGAGAAGCGAGAGCAGTAAGAAACATTAAATCAAGCGCGTTAACACAAGTAATAAAACATCATTAAGAACATTTCTTGTCGTGAACAGACGCACTCTGATTTTATTTTCCTGAACATTCCTTCTGCTGTTCTGATGAATGGTGATCAACTGAAACTACCATTTGTTATAAAACTGCGATTTCAAGCATGACAAAGGAGCGTAATGAGCTCAAGCAGTGCGTCAGTCAATAGAACCTCACAGCTCCGTTCCCAGGTGAGACGTACACGGTGTCACCCCAGCGCTACCCAAACACAACCGAGCGAGAACGAAGCCGGCGAAAGGCCATGCGTCTGAATCTGAAGCTCAGTGGATTGAATAAACAGGAAGTATAAAAACATGAATGTGATGAGTACCTACGAAGCAGCGTCTCATGCAGTAGGGAATAAAACTAGATTTTTATACGCCATGAAATATATCTGAGATCTTTAATGATGCAGGAATAACGAGAGGGACAAGACCAATCACGTAGGTCCATCGTTACGCTCACCGCACCAAGCTGTTCGAAATCAAACCATTCTTATTTTTCCATTACGCTCAACGAAAATGATCGAGTACGTTTTAGGCAATAATTAGGACGTGGTGAGAAATAATGTGTATAATTTAATTTCACACAAACCTGGCAACCCTGCTCAGACTCATCTCAGAGCTTCATTTTATTTCTGCTGCTCTGGTTTTGTTTTATATATAAATATATATTTGGGGGTTTTTTTCCCTACTCATCTCTAATCTTCATATTTAACTACATTTCATTATTTGTTGTTTGATAATTTTTTGGAATCTGTCTTTTTTTGTTTTCACTCGGCTACATTTAATTGTCGCTCTTTCATTTTTTAAATTTTCACTTTTCTCTGAGTTTTATGCCTTTGCCTTTATTAATTTTTTTGTATGTTTGTTTTTTAATTCATTTTTGCTCTTTTTGTTATTTTTTTATGACATTTGTTTTACTTTCACTTGTTCATTTCATTTCAGCTGGTGTCTGTTAAACTTTCTCTCTTCTCCCTTTTTTAAATTTTTTACTCTTCTCTGTTTTTGTCTCCTCTGTTTCATTTTCACTCTTCTTTTTTTATCCTTTTTTCCTCGTGTGTTTTATTTCCAGTTCTTTTCTGTTTTATTTTTGCTCTTCTGTTCTTTTTTTTTTTTTTACATCCCCAATTTTATTTTCACTCCTTTTTTAATTTTTTCTCTTCTCTTTTCTTTGCTTTCACTCTTCTGCTTTATTCCATTTTCATTTATTTCATTTTCGCTGTCCTGTTTTTCGTTTTTTGCCTTTTTCCTTTTAATTTTTCACTCTCCTGCTTTTCATTTTTTTACTCTTCTCCTTTTTGTTTTCGCTTTTTTCTGTTTCATTTCCACATTTCTGAAATATGTTTTATATTTGCCCTTATACGTTTTAATTTGACTCTTCTTTGGTTTATTTTAATTCTTTCATGCACTTTACACTCTACTGATTTACTTCATTCTTACTTTCTTCTGTTTCATATCTTCTCAGTTTAATTGTTTTACTCTTCAGTGTTAAGTATCTTCCTTTTATCTTATCTGAACAGCGTGCACACACACACACACACACACACACACACACACTTTTTCAGTGCATATATCATCTTTGCAGAGCTTGTACAGCAGTGCTCTAATTCACTGCTTCAGCCTGTAATAGTTTGTTATTTAAGCGATCTAACCTGCTTTGCATTTCTCATTTCGATGCCTGTTTATATCCTGCATTTTGATATTAATTTTAGCTCTTAAATAATGCATAGATAAATAATGAATAATGACTTAAACAAGAATATTCATCCAGTCCCATCACTTACGCTTAGTGTCACGCCGTCGAGCTAATTAGGGTTTTGTGAATAAAACTCTGTAATTATTCATCAATAATGGAAAATTAATATAACCCATCAAGCTTTTAGAACTAATTTAAATATCAAAGAGAAAATGGTTTTAAAGTGTGCTTTAGGCATTAACAAAACATGCCAGAATAACAAAGAAGAATCTAAAACACTCTGATTTGCATCATGGAAAAATAAATGCACTCATTACAGTCGTAGATTATGAGCTGACGTAATGTGGTCTGATTGTGAACATGAACCAGCCTGATGTGCTAAATACCAAGAAGCCAGGCTAGTTACTGACATAATTTTTGACTCCATTCCCAGTAATGAGTAAAATTCCTGGGAATATCATGACTACCTATGGCCAGACATCAAGAGAGTAATATTTGCCTTTGTTGGCGGGACAACACTTCCTCCTCCCTGCCAATCACAGTAAAACTGGCCAATCATGGGCCTCTATTAACTCAATAATTCAGAAGAGGGTAACAGCACCTTTTTGCTGCTCCACATGCCCCCGCTGCCCTGTGAAGCAGCAAGGTAGTGGGTGGGAATCAGCATGACTTTTTAAGGGAGAAAAATGGGAGGTGGGAGAATAGAAACTCTAGGCAAGTTCCACAAATTTGATTTACATTCAAATCACTTTAAAATTCAAACAACAGAGCATCCACGTGCTGCCTGCTACCTGGTAAAAATGTACTGTGTAGCTACAAAAGCAGAAGCTAGGTTTACGTTTCTATAGTAACAGCTCGTCGATACAGACTGGTCTGGCAGATGAGGGTAATCTAAGAATCTGGATCTCCAAAACAGAAAGTCTGGGGTTCCTGGGTTACAGCAGTACCCAAGGTGAACCAAGTAAGAGAAATGGTGAACTGGTGAGAATGTAATGGCTGCCCCAGTCTCATTGAGGCTCACGCGTGCACCAGACAGGACACAGGACAACCATCTAAGCCACGTTCCATGACTATGGTTCATGTGGTTTACATAGTAAGTAGTGGAGATCTCTTCAGCATGAGTTATGATGTATTTACTTTCATTTCACACATAAGCTCATGCCATACAGTCATACAGTGTGTGTGTGTGTGTGTGTGTGTGTCTTTTGTAAATATTTTCAATACTCCTTGATGCCATGCATGTAAATCACACTTATATTACTTTTAGTTCAATTTACTAAGATTTGATATGTGTGGAAATGACTTCTCTTGAGTAAATTTCACTCCAATCCCCTTTTTTCGTTTTTTTTTTTTTTTACCCTGTGTACGCTGTTTGAAGTTAATTTCTAACAAGTAAAATTTTTTTTTTTCTGCAGGGTCTCTGTAGGCTGCTCAAAAATTTGAGAAGCACTGATTAATAATAATAAAAACCCTGTAAGATGAGCCTGCTCGTAAATCCTGCTTCACTCATTCTGCCATAAATGATGCTGCGGTCCTGATGAGAGCTCACCAACAGACAGCGCACGTGACTACGAGACGTCCCGGGGTCCAGCCATTGTTCATCAAGTGAGACGCGCACGAGATCTCGGAAAATCCACCGCGGGACTCAGGCTCATGTCATGTAATTTGCGGAGAGAAGAAGGAAACTAGTCGTCCATGAAGACCACCCAGCACCCCCACTACCCCCACCCCCCGCACATCCATCTTCCTACATATGGATTTCGCCATGCTTGGAGCGAGTCTGATGCGATTCTTTTTTTTTTTTCTTCCCCCTCCATACAATCGAACTCATTAAAACACTGGAATAAAATGCATGATTTGGAAGGAAGTCTTCTGCCATCTATAGGCTCAACAAGCAACTCAGATCAGACGTCATTCCCTTTCACACACCAGCATCCATTCCATCTGAGATACAGGAGCATGTATTCTAGGAGGAATCACGTCATCCAAAAGAACATGCTGTGGTCATGACATGCAGTAATCTTCTACAACCTTTTGTCTATTTACATGCTGGCGTCTAATTGGGCGATTTCACGGCGTAAGGTTAAAATATAATTCAAACACTAAAGCTGATATCATGCCATCGGAGCAGATTTGAGAACATTGGCGAAAATGCAGTGCAAACGTGCCCTAATCTGAGCTACAAAAGTTACCCTTGGAGTCCTGGGGTTGGAGAACGACTGAGGCGCGGTCACCTGTTAGGGTTTCCTGTAGAATGACGTCACAGGTGTGTTTGAATTCACTTGAGATTCGAGTGCATAGCATAATGTGTCCAAATAAAAGTGCGTGTATGTGTGGATGTGAAATAAACTTTCATGTGTGCAAATAATAATTTGATAATCGTTAAACTTTTTTTTTTTTTTTTTAAATGAGGGAGGGGTTTTGTTTTGGGTTTTTTTTTGGGGGGGGGTTACCATCACTATGTTTCCATGTAGTATATACTAAAATCTGAAGGAGTACACCATAAACCGATGCTGTTAGCTACACAGCATTTGCTTCTGCTTGGGACATATGCAAATTTGACCTGACCTGCCTCTGTCATGGTTAAAATACATTAAAATTAGCTATAAAAATATAATTTCACTTTGCTTTTCTTTGTTTCCGTGTAGTATATACTCTTCAACTAAATTAATATAAATATTAATCTCATTTTATTGTGCTTTTATGTGCCCGTGTACTATATACTAAAACAATTATTCAGCTTAGTGGATGTCGCTGAAATGACGTTCTGTCTCAAGGACCATTCACCAACATCCACTTCATCTTCGGCAAATGATTGTTATTCATCCCGAGATAACAAACCACTCAATTCGATATCTTTAAAAGGCTAGCACGTCCTTCCAGCAGGTCTTCAGCGCCTTCCTAAAAGAAAGATTCTTCAACCATGCTTCATGATATGGGCAAAGAAATCATTACAGCGACACTCCAGGAATCTAGTTGACAGTCCTCCCAAAAGAATGGAGCAAAGGAGTAACAAAAGAGGACTAAATCTGGATTGTGGCGTTAAAAAAGGACCATGTGGGTGTCACGGTGAGGCGTACACAAGCGTATGGGAATAAAATGTACGTATAATGTATATATTTCCACGTTCTTCAGAAGATAGAAGGCAGCAGCCTAAGCAGTGAGGTCCAGACCTCCCTCTCCCCAGCCACTTCCTCCAGCGTCATGCGACCATGTAGCAGCAGTGAGATGCATAAAGTACGTTAACGTTCATGTTCATATCAAACCTCAGAACGGAGTGATCTCATAACCCAGATCCTTATCTGTAGTATTGTTCTTGCTGCCGGATGCTTGAGTTTGAGGTTGAACTTAGCATATGACCTTCACAACAAGAAGGTCCTGGGTTTGAGTCCTGGGCAACGGTGTTTCTGTGTGGAGTTTCCGTTACTCCCTCGGCTATTTCTGATGGTTTCTGCTCCTCCCCACAGCTACTTCCGGCTGTTTCTGAAATTCCCTTGGCTATTTCCTGCAGTCTTGACTTCTCCTTCAGCTATTTCCAGAAGTTTCTGCTACTCCCTTGGCTTTTTCCAGCAGTTTCTGCTACTTTTTCAGCAAGTTCCAGCAGTAGATTGCTACTTCTTCATAGTTTCAGCAGTTTCCGCTACTTCCTTGTCTAGTTCCAGCTTCTTCCTTGGCTAGTTCCAGCAGTTTCTGCTACTTCCTTGGCCAGTTCCAGCAGTTCCGGCTACTTCCTTGGCTAGTTCCAGCAGTTTCTGCTACTTCCTTGGCTAGTTCCAGCTACTTCCTTGGCTAGTTCCAGC
>JAQMYF010000004.1:2799337-2809871 GCA_030014195.1 Neosilurus mollespiculum
CAGCTACTTCCTTGGCTAGTTCCAGCAGTTTCTGCTACTTCCTTGGCTAGTTTCAGCAGTTTCTGCTACTTCCTTGGCTAGGTCCAGCTACTTCCTTGGCTAGTTCCAGCAGTTTCTGCTACTTCTTCAGATAGTTTCAGCAGTTTCTGCTACTTCCTTGGTTAGTTCCAGCTACTTCCTTGGCTAGTTCCAGCAGTTTCTGCTACTTCCTTGGCTAGTTCCAGCTACTTCCTTGGCTAGATTCAGCAGTTTCTGCTACTTCTTCAGCTATTTCCAGCGGTTTCTGCTACTTCCTTGGCTAGTTCCAGCAGTTTCTGCTACTTCTTCGGCTATTTCCGGCAGTTTCCGCTACTTCCTCGGCTATTTTTGGTGCTTTACAGTATAGGGTTACCTTGAGTAGCCACCAAATTTCTTGTCAGAATCACTGTGGTTTATAAATTAATAAATTAGCTTAGTATTAATCTACCTCAAATAAGGTGATTCTTTTTTCAGCTTGAAAAGCTACCTTTGATGCCGAATGACTATATTTATACACAGGAAGCCAAAAGAACTTGTTATTATAATGCACTACTTCCTGATTCGGTTGGATACAAAAACCAGTTCACCCCCTGCTGCATTTCTACAAAAACTTTAGACAGCTTCATGCCAAAATGGTGTTTAATGCACCCAAGGTCACATTTGAATAGCGTAAACTGCCGGAATAAGCCAAGGGGGTCCTGAATGTTTTCTTCAGTGCACAAAAGCAGGATATTAGTAAAATGTTCTACAAATGAAGGTAAGTAACAACGCATTAACCATTTTAACAGCAGAAGCTACAGAAGCAAACTGGGAAATTCAATGTTTTTCAATGAGGCAGTGATGGAAAGTTGAACGTTAAACACTATTAAACAACCACAGTAGCTTCTGTCAAAAGTTCGATTTTCTGAACTTTATTGTACGTAATACTCCCCAGCCAGGAGAAACATGACTTTTCTTCAGAACTGTAATTTTTTATCTAGTAATTTCAGTTGTCCAAGTTGTCAACAGATGTGACTCTTTTTCCTGCTTGGTCAGAGATACCGTGCCCATCAGAAAGTTTTCCGAAAATGCGACTCGATGGTTGGCATGAAATTTGTACAAGTTGGAAACTAGTAATTACAACATGACTTCTGAGCCATAACCATACCATGAAAATGGCTTAGTCAGACGTTTTACCCTCCCTCCTTAGCTCTGCCGGCTCTCAGCCCTGAACACCAAGAAATGAATCCGTTTTCCATGTTAACGTGGTAATAAATCAGCTCAGCTCACCCCACAGCAGGCTCGGCTGAACGGAGTAGCAACGTGCACTTAAGTACTCTTTTTGTGAGGCATTGTGAGTCTAATTAGCATGATAAGTTAATAAACTAGTGGCATTTTTATAATATTGGCACTTGTACATGTATGTGACAGAAAACAAATTAAGCAGTGGATTAACAACACAACACAGCATTCCTTTAGAGGAAAGCAATCAACAAGGATGCGATGTTGAGTTAATGTCATCATCTTAAACCTAATTGCATTTAGAGACTTGTGGGAATAATCGTGAACTTTTTAATCATTTAAATTGTACACATATCGATTTCTTAGATTCACTAATCTTGGCCTGAACGTCAAGTTTTTGTCTAAAAGTGGACCCTTATGCTGTTTCATACCATTAATGTCGCTATAAAAAGTGCTCAGACCTACGAGTTTCATTTTCTTCTCGGTGTTTCGCCGGCATAACTGACGTAATAAAGTTAGCATAACATGAACAAAACAGTGCCACGAAGAACAGACAATACACCGGCCCAAAACTTACAGAGTCCATTATACAAGATGGGACAGGAAACAACGTTAACCACCAAAGTGACATAAAAGTTGTTTGAGGGGGCCCTCTGTTGGTGTGGTAGAGAAATGTCCTGGTTGATGATAGCTTAAATATTGTTTTATGTTAGCATGTTACTCACTCTGCGAAGGCGGGGTACACCTCCGGACAGCTCACCAGTCCATTGCAGGGCCAACACACACAAAACCGTTCACACTCACATCGGTGCAGTCTGGAACAGCCAGTTCGCCTAATGTGCATGCCTTTGGACTGTGGAAGGAAACCAGAGTACCCAGAGGAAATCCACACAAGCACAGGGAGAACATACAAACTCCATACAGAAACGCTTGAGCCCGGGACTTGAACCCAGGACCTTCTTGCTGTGGGGCAGACGTGCTAACCACTTTGCCACCGTGCCATACCAAAATCTACTTTGTATAGTATAATCAGTGTAGTATCTACCCTCAAGCTAGCAACATGCTGTGTTATCCACCTCAAGCTAGCAACCTGGCTACAAATGTCCCTACTTGTCTTAAAGGGTCGCAGAACATTCCTGCTGTTTGCTTTCTAAATGTTTGTAAACCTCTGAAAAGATTACCGTAATACTATCGTGTATCAGCACTGATATTATACCAGATCTGCGATGGCCTGCCGAGCTGTCCAGGATGAACCCCGCCCTCGCCCAGAGATGGCTGAGATGGGCACCAGCCTTCCTGCAACCCTAATTAGGATTAAGCAGAAAACACACATCGATCCATCTATCCATCCATCCGTTTTCTTCCGCTCATCCGAAGTCGGGTTGCAACAGGTCTAGAAGGGAAACCCAGACATCCTTCTCCCCAGCAACACTCTGTAGCTCCTCCTGGGGGATCCCAAGGTGATCCCAGGCCTCCTCTCAGTTGGACGTGACCAGAACACCTCTAAAGGGAGGCAACCAGGAGGCATTCTAATCAGATGCCCGAACCACCTCAACTGATTCCTTTCATTTTCGCTTGTTTTTCTTGTGTTTGTGTATAGTATATACCTAACAGAGGGCTTCCATGTAGTATGTACAAAACTGTATATGACACACATAAGCTACATAGTGTTCCATGCACACAGAGTTAATAAGTATTAATGTACTACAAAAGCAGTGAGGCTTGTTTTCCATCAGTCTGACCTTTCCTCTCTTCAGGTGTAACAGCTTTTCCTACTCATGTGAACCAATCAGCAGAGAAAATGCTTGTTTAAACACTGTTCAATTTCTGACACGTCCTCTGAACGGCTTTCTAAACCTCCATATTTACACGACAAGATAATTATTATTATTATTCTCATTTAGGATGCCACTGGTTGTTGAATACGTCTCTGACATTCTCCCAGATATTCACCGAGCAGGTTGCAAGTTAAACGCTTTGCTCAAGGACACAAAAGTCCTATTGTTGACGCCATGGACCTTTTTATCTCTCTCAAGCAGGTGGGATTTCTTTCTCACACTTGTTCTTTCACCTCTCCAGCCCAGTTGTCGCTGCTTCTTTTCTCCGAGCCTTCGCATTTAGGATTTGTACAGGTATAAAAGCACACAATAGGCTAAATTGCTCCTGATTGAAACGTTTCAGGATGAGTTGATATTGATTGCGAGCCTGATTGAATGCCTCTGAAATCCAGTCGCCCACCACGCTCCGCTCGAACACGGGCATGCAGATGTCTGTATTTTTTTTTTTCTTTGCTGTTTTAAATAACAATCTGAAACAAAAGCCCAATTTGTATGCAGATACTATAAGCAGTCCTCGGAGCAAATACACCTTGAAAAGCTTTTGCCAGAAAACACTGCATGATAAGACACCTGTTATTCTGTACAGAATACCATCTGCACCTTTATATAACACACTTCCAGACAGGAATGTGCCAGGTTTTGATCTGAGTATTATTTGGTTGTTCCTGGATGAAGATTCGCTTTGAGACATGGGGCCTGAGAGGTTTAAGAGTCCAGCTGGTTAAACCATAAAGCAGTGAAATTTACTTTAACATGATCTTACTTTGGTTTTTAACTTGTTATTCAGCATCAGCAAATGCTGACTCTTCTTCTTCTTTGCTCTTTCTTAAAGTCGTGTTCTCTGGATAAATCAGGTGAAGCAACGCTTTTAATTGATTGTCTTTTTGATGATTCTGTCTCAGTATACATTCCCAGATCATTGTAATGCATAACAGCCAATCAGCATCACAATACCTAACAGCCAATCAGCATTGCAATGCACAACAGCCAATCAGCATCACAATACATAACAGCCAATAAGCATTGTGATGGCAAACAGCCAATCAGTACTGTGATGCATAACAGCCAATCAGCACTGTAATGGCTAACAGCTAATCAGTATGCGATGCATAACAGCTGATCAGTAACACAATACCTAACAGCCAATCAGCATTGCAATGCACAACAGCCAATCAGCATCACAATACATAACAGCCAATCAGCATTGTGATGGCAAAGAGCCAATCAGTACTGTGATGCATAACAGCCAATCAGCACTGCAATGGCTAACAGCTAATCAGTATTGCGACGCATAACAGCCAATCAGTAACACAATACATAACAGCCAATCAGCATTGCGATGCAAAACAGCCAATCAGCACTGAGTCGCATAACCGTCAATCAGCAAACACAGTATAGAACAGCCAATCAGCTTTGAGATGCCAATCAGTTAAAAAAGATACATAACAGTTAATCAGCATTCTAATGGCTAACAGCCAATCAGCCTTGCGACGCATAACAGCCAATCAGTGACACAATACCTAAGAGCCAATCATCACTGCGTTGCATAACAGCCAATCAGCATCGTGACGCATAACGGTCAATCAGTATTACGGTACATTACAGCCAATCAGCATCTTGATGCATAACAACCAATCAGTATTGTGATGGCTAACAGCCAGTCAGAATTAGAATGCATAACAACCAATCAGCATCATGAGACATAACAGCCAATCAGTATGTATTACTGTATGCTTTACAATGGTAATTGGCTGTATGCATTGCAATGCGGACTGGCTGTTAGGTATCACAGTGCTGATTGGCTGTTATGAAGCACGATGCATAACAGCCAATTACAACTGTGAAGCATACAGACACCAGACGACCAGCTAGGTGGATGGAAGTACAGGCTGTATTCCACTTCTCCTATAGGAACAGGATTCTCCGAAATCCTACCTAGTAGACCTTTAAGCCTTTAAGACGTAAAGTATTTTAAAGCAGTGTTTGTTTAGAATAGTCCATATTATGAGTCAGTACACAAGCAGACTACAGCACACAGGGATAATCCATTTCCCATACAGCAGAAACATGCTCGTTCCCTCACCACACTCTCTCTTAAAGCTGAAGCTACATAAAACTTCACCGCATCAACAATCCCTGCGGCTCACACATGTGCATGTGAAATTTCCTAACAAATCCAACCGGAGCCGTGTATACAGCATGTTCCTCACTTCTTTACAGTGAGGTCAAAGAGCCACGGATATGGCGGTTAAAAGAAAAATGCAGGGTTTTTTAAGCCTTTGATGAGCTTTGGTAAACGTGAAGAACATGAAGAGCGTCTGTTTTCAGATTTGACCCATACAGAGAGAAGCAGATTGCCGCAATCCTTCCGGCTCTTCATTTCATGGCAGGTTTCCATCTCATTTAATAATAATCTACTCGAGTGCTGCTTTCTTCATGGGTGAAATGCTTTGTACATTCCGGGCAGTAATATCTCTCTTTATAAATCACCACCTATAGGGTTTAACTCGTCTCCAGCGCCACCTGTATGAGTTCATCAGTCTCTAATGTTGTTTGTTCAACCCTGCTGATTTTTACTGAGGCAAAAGAAATTATTAGGAAGTTTAATGATACTCCAGGGAATCAAAACTTGATTGAAAGTTTTTTTTTTTTTTTTACAGCGCTCTGTAGTCTAGTACGTACTGCTTTATTTAATGGCAATATATATCAGACGGCAAGGTTGCGTAGTGGTTAGCACGTCCGCCTCACAGCAAAAAAGCTCCTGGGCTTGGCGAGGCCATTTCTTTGTGCAGTTTGCATATTTTTGCATGCTTGCCTTCTTGTGGTTTTTCAGGGTACTCCAGTTTCCTCCCACAATCCAAAGACATGCATGGCTGTTCCAAATTCAGAATCCATCATGCTAGTCATGGTGCCTGTATTAAATACATTATACTGATTTTATTATCATTCATTCATTTTCTAAGCCACTTAATCCTAATTAGGGTCACGGCGAGGCTGGCGCCCATCTCAGCCGTCTCTGGGCGAGGGCGGGGTCCACCCTGGACAGCTCGTCAGGCCATCGCAGGGCCAACACACACACAACCATTCACACTCACTCTCAAATCTAGGTGTGATTTGGAACATCCAATCAGCCTACTGTGCATGTTTTTGGACTGTGGGAGGAGACCGGGGCACCCGGAGGAAACCCACACAAGCACGGGAAGAACATGCAAACGCCTTTTTGCTGTGAGGTGGACGTGCTAACCAATGCGCCACCATGCTGCCATTATTATTATTATTATTATTATTATTATATTAAATTAAAACCCCCAGGTAAAAATACAATACATTAGCATATACTACACAGGAACTGTGCAATCTGATTGGTCTTCTACCTGGCTATTAAAAAAACATTATCCCAAGTGGATAATGCCTGAATCGAAATGTCAGACACTCATGGTTTTTCAGGGACACTTGGAGTAGATGACATCATCGTCATCACGCTTTAAAAATGATAAAATAAACTATAAAAATCACGTTTTAGTTTCTTTTTTTAGTGTTTCCATGTAGTACATAGTAAAACTTTGAATAAAATTAAAAGCATTCCTTTACTGAGTTTGGTTGACTTACTACTACTTTACTTACAGACAGGGTGTTATCATAATGAGAAAATAAAGGTTACCCCAGGGGTAGCGCTTCCATAAAGCAAATCAAACTAGTCCGAAAGGAATCTTTATGACTGTGGACGCCTTTAAAAACATTAGAATTACTGCCTGCGAAAGGAAACAATCGCCTCAGTAATGAAGATACCAAACAGCTCAGTGGAAATGACTCAGCCAGATAAGTGCACAAGGCATTAATTCTCCAGCCGACGCACATCGAGTGATGTGATGTTACCGGGAGCAGGAACGCAGTACAGGCATAACCTTCCATCAGGACTAATTATGACCTCTGTCTAAATTCAACACAAGGCATGAACTCGGAGGGTGACGGCTCTCGCTAATGAGGCTTATACAAACATACAGTACAAATGTTACATTTCGGAGATTTTCACCAATAAAGAAGCTGGATCTGGTTTCTACAATTTAAAAAAAGGTGCCTAATTTTTTAGCTCCTCCCAAAACAGAGATTTGTCAGCTGGTATCGTAATCGCTGGCGTGCGTTTGTTTTTTTGTTAGTAAGCAAAATCCTGTCCACACCAGTGCATGGATTTTTACCAAACTTGGTGGGGACAGTACCCTGCCAAAGTCCCAGAGATAATCTGATTTTGGACTGTCAAGGTCAAAGGTGAAGGTCAGAGCAAGGTCACAAAGTTTTGGAGATAGAGCTTTGAACTTTGAAACAAGGGTCAATAGATATGGAGCACTAATAGGAAACCACATATGCACTTTCAAATGAGACAAATACATTTGACCTTGAAAGGTCAAACACCAGTCATCTCATAAAATCTTCAAACGGGAGAAATTTTTTCCCCACTAATTTGGCCACGTCCACATATTATAAAACATATCGTAAGTTAAGCACATGGGAATTTAAAACCAGCACCCATATAGGACCTCTTTGCTACGTTATCCATACTGTATACACTCTCTAATTGGTTGTGTTTTCAGCCTCGCCCTCACTGTGGCTGCCTACAGCAGATTTTAAAATATATTTTTGGATATATTAATTGGCAGCAGTTTGTCTTTGAATTGTGTCATGTTTTGCCAATTACCCTCTGCTATCTGGCATAGCGAATCTACTCAAGAACCTAAATTCAAAAAAGAACTTTATCGGATATTGAGATTATACTCCAGTGCACAATTAATTTGAGTTAAACTTGGCATAAACGGCAACTCAAAAAGCTGTTCACATTTAATTGATACCCCAAGCAGTACCGGTAGACTCTTGAGTGTGGATGTGTTTATTAGGATTTATGCAACCAAGCAATGCTCAGAAACAATAACTGGCAAAAGTAAGTGAACACCAGACTATCTGTGGTTCTTTCTTAACTAGCTGTCATAAACTTGGAAGCACGCATTTGCATAGAATGCATTTTTTTTTTAGCTTACAGCTAAGTTTTAGGTGTCTCACCCCTAACCTCTTCACAAGCTGGAAGAGGTTCTTAGCCCTGTACACGATCCAAGGTCCATGCAGACCCGGCTTGCCAAAGTCAGAGTGGAAGAACTCAAGTGGCCTGCACAGAGCCCTGATCTCAACCCCACTGAACACCTTTGGGATGAATTGGAACGCTAAAAGCACCCCAGAACTTCCTGCCAAACATTAGAGACCTCTCTAATACCCTTGTAGTTGAATGAGCACATATTCCTACAGCAACTCTCCAAAACTCAACACATGGAGGATCAACTCAAATCAATTAATAACCACGGGTTGTTCAACAAGCACACTGGTGTGATGGTCAGTGGAAAAGACAGTGGTACCTTTAAACTATACAGCCTGTCCACTTTGGTTTCTCAGTAGGGGCAGCACGGTGGCGTAGTGGTTAGCACTTCCGCCTTGCAGCCTTCTGGGTTTGAGTCCCGGGCTTAGCCGTTTCTGGGTGGAGTTTGCATGTTCACCTCAAGCTTGGGCAAGTTTCCACCAGGTACTCCGGTTTCCTCCCACATTCTAAAGGCATGCACTGTTCCAGACTGCCCCTAAGTGTGGGTAGTGTGAGGGTGAACTGTTGTGTGTTGGCACAGCGATGGTCTGGCGAGCTGTTCAGCCTGCACCCCGCATTTGCTCAGTGTTGCCTGGGAAGTCATTCCGGTTTTATGAGACCGAGGCTTTGAGGATTCATCGTTTTGTGTCTCTGAGGGATCACTTGAAGGTTCCATGGAGAAATTTGATTACATCTATGCAACAATCGCCTGATACTACATTTTCAATACAAAAAAAAATAATAAAAGCCCATGTACGGAGGACAAGAAATTCATTGTCTCATCTCACAAACCACTTAACCCTTATATTAGGGTCACAGGGAGGCTGGAGCCTATCTCAGCCAACACTGGGTGAAGGAAGGGTACACCCTGAACTGCATGCTAGACCATCGCAGGGCCACACAACACATGCGACCATTCACACACACACACTCACACCTAGGGTCAATTTGGAAAAGCCAGTTAGCCTAATGTGCATGTCTGGACTGTGGGAGGAAACTGGAGTACCTGGAGGAAACCTACGCAAGCAGAGGGAGAACATGCAAACTCCACACAGCCCGGAGCTCAAACCTGGGAGCTTCTTGTTATGAGGCAGACATGCCTACCATTATACCGCCGTGCCGCCCTGACAAGAAATTGAGAGGCTTCAAAATTAAAATTAAAAATCAACAGTGCCAGTGATAATGTGGCTTTTTGAACTGAAGACTGTTAGAGTATGTTTAGAATACGGCGTACTTTAACTGCAGACTTCGTTAAGCAGGCAGCCATGCGGTAATTTCCCCACAGTGGCTCTCCATCCATAATTACTGCCTTGACACTGTAATTTATTCACCATCAGCTCTTGCTAAGATTTATTGACCCGATCGCTGTGAAAACCACCTGGCTTTCTTTTACTGAAAAATCGACATGCGTAACGTTATATAGACAAACGCACAATCTCAGCCAGACCCAAGCCAAAGGGCGAGCTCTGGAGTGCGCCGCAGTCAGCTCGCTTGTCTTAAAGAACCATCTGCAATGCATGGTTAAAGCAAGATAATTATGGGCCAAGATCTGTGCTTCCCCAGAGCTGTCAGCATTAGCAGACCATCAGTTTCTGCGGTGCTAATTTACCTGCATGCAGCCACCATGACATCAAAATCCCAAAGCATGGAGGATAGAGTGCTGTGTGTAGTCAGCATGAGCTCAGCAGATGCACATTTCAGCGCGTGTTGTTCATCAGTGCATTATTTCATCAGGACCCAGGGTACGTGATAGATCCGCAGTGTTCGGCATGCGTTCGAAAACGCGTGATTAACATTTAGACTGCATTAAGAACCCATCCCTAATGTCAGTATGATGTACAATATACTATAATAAATGTTAACCGTGATGAAGATGTAAACACACGGCAAAAAATAAATAAATCTCTCAGGATCTATATTAATGAAATCAACCAGCATGAATCTCCATCAGGGCAGTCCATGGTGGTCAGTTTTAATCGAGGAGCTGTGGGATTCTCGCTGACGTCCCATATAGGAAGAGGAAGAGAGTGGGGCTGGGAGACAACGATGTGCCGATTCAATCCTCAAATGGCACCTTTGTGTCGTTCTGTGAGGCAACGAGCGTAAAATCGGGAACTAAGCACCATAAAGGAGCCATACTGACACTCCTAAAGGAGGAGTTGGAAATTCGAAGAGAAAACTTGTATTTCCACAAAAGCAACCTTTCCCCTCCTTCTATCCTTTGTTACATTCCCTAAAGCAGGGGTGTCCAATCTTTTCCACAAAGGGCCGGTGTGGGTGCAGGTTTTCTTTTCAACCAAGAAGTAGCCACACCTGCCACCTGTTTCAATCACTGATT
>JAQMYF010000004.1:2810152-2838235 GCA_030014195.1 Neosilurus mollespiculum
GAAGGTGTGGCTACTGGTTGGTTGAAGTGAAAACCTGCACCCACCCCGGCCCTTTGCGGATAGGTTTGGACACCCCTGCCCTAAAGGGTTAAAGGGCAGTGTAAGTAGGTTACATTAACTACTAGACCTGACAATATTCAAACAAATACCTAAAATGAAGACAAATTACAGGAAAAAATTACAAATTTTAGTGGTTCTCCCCCTAATACAGTCGTATCCAATTCCCACCCGTCATACAACCACCACCGACCAGGGAGAGGCGGACGCATTACACCTGCCCCCTTCGTGACATGCGATGCGTATTTGAGAGCGACCTAACACACTTAGAAGGAAAGCGATATCCGCCCCCGTATCCGCACGAATGGACTCACAGCCGCCCATGATTGGCTGGTGACCACTGTAAGTGACAGGGAAGTGAGCGTATCCCTCCGCCATCCCTCCCTCCTGTGAGAGCTGGGCCAATTAGCTCCCACGGACTCCCGGTCATGGACAGCTGCGGCACCAACTTGGATTCGAACCGGGGATCTCAATGTGCCACTCAGGAGCGGCGAATTAGTGGTAGGAAGCAATATTTAAATAGTACTATGATCATTATTAGTCTTTTATTACCATCCATTCATTCACCGATCCGCTAACTATTAGGGTTACATGGAGGCTGGAGTCTATCTCAGCCACTCTGGGCAAAGGCAGGGTGCACCCAAAACAACTCACCAATCCATAGCAAGGCAACACACACACAACCATTCACACACACACTCACACCTAGGGGCAGTCTGGAACAGCCAGTTAGCCGAATGTGCATGTCTTTGGACTGTAGGAGGAAACCGGAGTACCCGGAGGAAACCCACACAAGCACAGGGAGAACATGCAAACCCCACACAGGAATGCCCTTGCCGAGCCCAGACCTCGAATCCAGGCCCTTCTTGCTGTGAGGCGGATGAGCTAACCACTATGCTATGGTGACGCCCCCTTAATCAGTTATATATTTTACAAATAAGGCAATTCTGGGCGGAGTCGTTAGCTCGTCTGCCTAACAGTAAGAAGGTCTTGATCCCTAGGCTTGAGTGTGAGTAGTTGTGTGTGTGTGTTGGCCCCCGTGATGGCGTGGTGGGCTGTTCAGAGTGCATCCCACCCTCGCCCAGTGTTGGCTGAGATAGGCTTCAGCCCCCCCACGAGCCTATTAGGATTAAGCAGTTCAGTAAATGAGTGAGTGAGTCAGATTTACAGAAGTCCACAAAGCCCTCATGTTACTTCTGGTTGTGTTTGATGATGAAGTCGTTTTCTGTTTGCCCAGTGACGCATTTCCTCGTATAAGAAAATAAGGTACGACTTTGGTCTTCCATCCAAACTCAAACTTTCTTCCAGCTTCGAACTCAAGACCTTAAATCCACACGACTCCTGTGGCCTCTAAATCTTTCATCATCGCTCTTCTCTCAAAAATAAATAAATAAATAAACAAACCCTCTGTACATTTACAGTGAGATTTCAGCACCCTGAGCTACAAAGCCATGATGGAGGCTGTGGGACTTTAATGCACAATTGCATTAGTGTGTTCTCTTTCATTCCTCTCCATCCTGTCTCTCTGTGGACTTCTACTCTCTCAGAGATGCTTTCAAGACGCAGATCTGACCCCAGCGGTGCTCGCATCAACTCTGCCGGAGCGACAACTCACAACTCAGCAGGTTCGAGAGGAGAAGGAATGTGTGGCAGTTAAAAAGAAAGAAGGAAAGATATTGCAGTGATGATGTATATTTAGGGGTTTGGGTAACTACCTCAGGTGCTGCTTTGAGTGAATCGTAACCAAAAAAGAAAAAAAGATTATGGATGGTGTTTTGGGGCGGCATGAGAGCATGGTCGTTATCACGTCCCCCTCAGAGCCAAAGGATTCTGGGTTCAAGCCACGGCTTGTGTGGAGTTTGCATTCGTGGGGTAGTCTGGTTTCCTCCCACAGTCCAAAGACAGGCACAATAGGCTCACTGGCTGTTCCAAATTGACCCTAGGTGTGTGTGTGTGTGTTGCCCTGCGATGGTGTGGCGAGCTGTTCAGGGTTCCGCCTCCTTCACCCAGTATTGGCTGAGATAGGTTACAGCTTCTCTGCGACATTCATAGATTAAACGGTTTAGTGAGTGAGAGAGAGAGAGAGAACGAGAGAGAGAGTTATTGACGTAGAGTGAGAGAGAGGGAATGAGAGAGTGAGTTAGTGTGAGAGAGGGTGAATGAGTTAGAGAGAGTGAGAGTGACTTTATAAAACAAGCAATTTATTATGCAAACAAAAAACAAATGTTCAAACATACTCTCAGTCTTTCAATCTCTCTCTCTCTATCACGCACACACACACACACACACACACACACACACTTTTTTCTTCCCTCCAGTCAAAATCAATCAGCCATATCTTCCACTGTTTGTGCATCAGCTTGCAATCGTTAAAAAGCCATACCAGAAATGAAACACGGGTCTCCGTAGACATTGAACCTCTGAGCGGAGGAATCTTCTGCACCATCCACACAATACGGCCTTATTTAAAGTTTAAAAGTTACACAAGTAATTACGCAGAGGAAGATGTGTGTATTCAGAACCACGGTGTGGCTGCTGAATTTCCCTTGTGGGATTAATACAGTACATCAGAATCATAGCGCAGCATGTTGGACCATCAGGAGAGTTGAGGAGGTCATATATGCATCACACTTCTGATGAAGTAGTACTAGTGTTGACTTTCAGATATTTAAATATGTCAGCACCCATGAACAGTATCAAATGATTTTTAGATGCTCAGTACAGCGATTCAAACAGAATTATGAATGAAATTATTTTTGCAATCCTTCGTCTTCAGAATTACACTACAACTGATCCAGAATGCGGCTGCATGGCTTGTTTTCAAACTTCCAAAGTTCTCCCACACCACTCCTCTGCTACGCTCTTTCTGTTGGCTTCCTGTAGCTGCTCGCATTAGATTCAAAACACTAATGCTTGACTACAAAGCCAAAAATGGACCTGGGCTGTGTCCTCTCCAATCCACTAGCACTCCCTCCTTCTACCAAGGGACAAGGAAAACATGCATCATACCTCTTCTCTGTTCTGGCACCGAGGCGGTGGAATGAACTTCCTCTAGAGGTCTGGACAGCTGAGATAGTAAAGAGTCAGGTTTTATGCACGATGATGTAACCTGAAGTTATTTCACTCATGCAATACGACTTTTTTCTTTTTAAACACACCGTTCACAATCGAAAGCTGATCCAAATGATCCTTTTGCATGAACTCACACACTTTCCTCTTAACTTTACAGAACTCTTTAGCGGCTCTGTATTGGATTCGCCCTGTGGGAATGGAAATGATTGCAGTCATATCTCAGCTATTCGAGATTTATCGCTTCTCCTTTGATGTAATGTGTTTTGAGGTTTGCCCACTTTCTCTTCCTTCCTCTCGACCGAACTGGCATATTTTCTTTCTTTCTTTTTTCCTATAGAAGGCAAAAGTCATGTCTGAGTGACTCTGAGTAGCAGACAGGATGAACACTTTACAGAAAGTTAATTGTTCTGCATTTATGCCACTCGAATTTACTGTCATTCTCACTCATTTGCCAAACCACACCCTACCAGGGTCGTAAGGAGGCTTGTGCCTATCTCAACCGACAGTGGAAGAAGGCGAGGTACACCTTGAATAGCCAGTCAGACCATCAGAGGGATTTGAAACCATGACGTCTCAATCATGAGCCCAGCACCCTAACCACTACACCACCGGCCCCACACCCACCGCCCAGTGTTGGCTGAGATAGACGCCAGCCTCCATGCAGTGAGTGGTAGAACGTTCTTAATTCCACTTTGGAAATGTTTGACCAAAAATTTAGGAACTGATTTTAATATCAGTAATTATTTTTAACCATCTTCAAACTTTTGCTCTCGTCTGTATAAGTTGCTGGATTATTATGATGTAGTCTGGCGGTAATAACAGTGAAGCTCTATTCCTCAAGTACAGCTCTTTAAAGGTGTTCCATGAGGACATGAGGATAAAATTTTTACTGTCTTGAACACTTTATCATCTAAAGACCTAAGAATTCAAATACAGCCAAGTTTAAATTCCTTCATTTATTGCACTTCAGTGTTTCTGAAGGCGGCTTTTAAGACGTATGAAAGCCCGGACTGTAGATAAAAGCACTGTGACACTGCCTGGGACTGAAGGATTATGGGTAATAAACTAGTTCTAATGCTCACTTCCCAAATTAATCCAAACACAAACAGTATTAAGTATTTTTTATTTTTTTTTTTGAAAATCACTGAAGGAGAGATCTAATATCATGAGCCGCGTTTTTAATACACTCCGCATTAGAAATCATCGCCGCTGCACTCCACCTCCGTGTTTTCAATCCGGATTTAATTAGCGCACTGAATCACGCCAAGACTGCATTCCTCATGAAATGATTATTTCATAAAGAGATACTGAATGATAAAAAGGCAGAATGTTCATCAGCTAGATATTAAAATGGAGCTGGATGTTTAAAAAAAAAAAAAAAAAAAAAGGAAGCTCTCCATTCGTTTGGAGAAATTAAGTCGTAGATTTTCGGGGTCACGTGACTGAAACTACTCATGAAGTACGCGAAATTGTTTAACACGTCCAAAACGGAGGTTCCGAAACACATTTCGGTGGCAGCCTGGGATATTATCACAAATTTACCGTTTGCATCAAGGCAGAGTCAGAGGCTGCTTTGAGAAATGCGATGTAGGGGAAAGAAAATTTGCAACGTTAACATACCGTCGACGTAATCGTTTCTTGAAATCACTCGCAGAAAAGTATTTCAATCTAATACTCATTCTATTTATGGTTGTGTAGTGGTTAGCACATCCGCCTCACAGCAAGACGGGCCTGGGTTCGAGTCCCGGGCTCGGCGAAGGCATTTCTGTATGGACCCTACGCTTGCGTGGGTTTCCTTCAGGTACTTCGGTTTCCTCGCACAGTCCAAAGACATAAACATTAAGCTAATTGGCTACTCCAACTCACCTCTTGGTGTGAATGGTTTTGTGTGTGTTGTCCATGCGATGGTCTATCGAGCTGTTCAGGGTGTACCACGCCTTCACCCAGTATAGGCTCTAAGGATAGGCTCCAGCCTCCCGGTGGCCCTAATGGGATTAAGTGGCAAATGAGTCGGTGACGATAACTACAGTAGCTTATTGCTGCCACTCAAGTAAAATACATTGTAATGTCAAAATATTTATCGTTATAGCGTCAAACTTCTCATATTAACACAAGATATTTTCACGTTATCCCGACTAGGTCTAGACTAGGTGGATTCAAATCTCAAGCTGGTTTTGAGTCTGAGTGCGTTTCTGTATGTACCCCCCATGCTTGTGTGGGTTTCCTCCGGGTACTCTGGTTTCCTCCCTTCGGCTGTTCCATATTGCCCAGAGATGCGTCATTCCCTGCGATGGCCTGGAGAGCTGTCCAGGGTGTACCCCACCCACGGGGATGCTGGCGCCCATCTCAGCCTATTCTGGCCGAAGGCAGGACACACCCTGGACAGCTCGCCAGGGCATCGCAACCATTTACACTCACTCTCACACCTAGGAGCGGTTCCTATTTGGAACAGTCAATGAGCCTACTGTGCATGTTTTTGGACTGTGGGAGGAAACCGGAGTACCCGGCGGAAACCCACGGGGAGAACATGCAAACTCCGCACTGAACCCAGGCCTTCTTGCTGTGAGGCGGACGTGCTAACCATCACACCCTAGGCGGTTTGGCAGCTGAATACTGTTCCATACAGTAGCAACCACTGAGGGGTGAAAAGACTGCAGCAATGCACACTTGAAATTCTGCATGTTGAGATACCTGACAATGTTAACACAATTACGCACTTAATGTAGCGAGTACAAGAACGCAATATGCTAATTAATACACAGAGTAAACCTCAGTTCTGTTAAAGTCTTCAGCCATGTGTTTCCTGCTAGTAGACTCTGACTGGACACAGTGCCATGGATTTAAGTGCTTGTGCTTTAGGGATTTCACACGCTTCATGCTTTTACAATTAGCCACAAGGCGCTCGGCATGTGCTCGTGGATTCATTAAGAAAAAATGGGAATGTATCTTCGTCCTACTACTGATTAAAGAAATTACACATCTTCCTGTGCGACTTTGACTTTCTAATGAGATCAGGTCCCATTATACCGAACAAGAAAGGTGGAAATACATGAAGCGTCTCGGTCAGATTGGAAATTAGTTCACCAAATAGAGAATTTAATTCTGAATTTAAAAATAAACGCATACAGACGCGATCCTTCCTGCTTCTGTAATTTCAGTTTCACTTGACACGAGATAAATGATCCATAAAGACCTTTTTTATCTTAATTCATTTTATTGGCTTCTTCATTTCCTCATCATTTCCCTGGTTCAGAAGTTTGTGCTGACTGTCTGTCCATTTCTGCTGTTTCACAAAAGAAAAACGCCGCAGTGAACTCCGTCACCTCAATCAGAGAAGGTTTCCACACAGGACGTCCATCTATCTTCTTCAAATAGAAGTTCTCTCTGTTCCTAAAAGAAGCAGGTCCTTCATATCTCTCTCTCTCTCTCTCTTTTTTTTCTCTGTCTCTCTCTGGAGCAAAGTCCACCACTCAAAAGGGAATTGGATCATTTTTTTGCCTGAACAGAATCTTCACCGTCATTCATCAGCCGTCTCGTTTCCTGCAATAACACTAATCATAGCAGGGCTACGGAGAGCATGACCTGCAATTCGCTCAGGCCCGAGGTGGAAATAGCTGTCTCCCATCACCATAAGTCATGTGTGTGTGTTATTGAGGTGTGATGGAGCGTCTTTAAAAGCGGGGGGACTCTAACGTTCGAAAGATTCGTCCGTTTCACTCGTGGTGAGCACACACACTCAGGGATATAGACGTCAATCTTGGCCATCATTTCACACGACTGGGCTCTCGTTGTCCTTCAGCTCTTTGAGGTTTCGCCCTGAAATGTAAAAACCCTCTCCAAGGAGTATGATACGTTTTTTTTTTTTTTACAAGCTGAGACACTTAAACGCCACTTTAGGGACTTCAGAAAGTCCTGATGCTGTTGAATTCTTTATTCTGATTGGCCAGGAGGTGTTTCAGTTCTATAGCAGAGATTTGTATAATGGAAAAGTCACACACCGAAAATAAAGTAAAACATTATACTTTAAAGGGGCAGTGTCATAAATGTTCAAAGTGAAATGGAAAGCAAGCTTGCGGAACTATTTCTTGGCTGTTTTCATAAGCAGGTGGTTTTTACTTACATTTTTAAAGTTGCAACCCTCTTAAATTGTGTCTGAAATTTTTAATTATCCAGTTTTAAAAAGCCGCCGGGTTTAATTTCTTTTTAAAGAAAATAGTCTAAATAACCTCAGTGGGGTTTGGTGAAGGAATAATCATATAGATTGCAATTTGGTTTAGAAAGAATAATACACATGAATTATGTTTGTGGAACATATATGTGACCCGCTCCAGCATAATAACGGATTAAGTAGGAAATTTGACACGGAGTCATGTCTGTTTAGAGGCTTCTCATTGGTTTAGCATTATATGACTGGGGGAATCCTTCAGGGATTCTGTAAGTAGGGAGAGGATTCTTGGAGTGAATTTGGATAATAAGGAAATACCCTGAGCAACCACAAAAGCCGTCTGAAAATCAGTAAAATAAATGGATATTTCTACTGTTTTACAATGAAACCCTTTCTTAATCAAGTATTTTAGCATGGATAGATTGTGTTTATAGATATTTGAACTTGGTCGTGTCGAAGATTATGCTCTGGAGGATGTATGTTTGGCGACATCGCATTTTCGTCCAGGTAAAAAATTTTCACCTTACTTTGGCTCTTACTCAAAACACTACATTGCGACTTACTCTGTATTACGCTGGAGCAGGTCACATTTGCTCGGAGTTTGCCAGATGATTTCAATCTCTGAAAACTGCTCAGCCCAATCAGAAGAGGATAGGTTCCTTTTTGAGGTCCTTCATGTCCTCTGAGGGAGGTTTTTTTTTTTTTTTTTTTTTTTAAACATCACTTGTTCATTATGGATCCGTGTCTCCTTCCGGATTTCTGTAAATCACCTCTGTAACAAAGTATAGCATTAAAAGTGCTATACAGGCTCCTGAGCGCAACAGAAAAGTGGTCGTCCTATCATCCGCAGATCCTGAGTTAGAATCCCGCTGACGACATTACCATCCTTGGCTAGGAGCCCAAGAGAGCAAAACTGGCTGCCCTCTCAGGGTGAAAGGAAGAGCATCGTCAGTCTCTTTGGGCAAGTGACACCGGACAATCATGGAAGTCTGAGAATTTATGCACGATCAGAGTGTTTTGCTGCTCCTGATGCTTCATGAGCACCAGGTTGAAAAGATGCCTCGGGGGAAGCATGTGATTGCCTTTGCCCTCCTGGGCTAATAGCTGATAAGGGAGAGCTGTCCGGTGGGTGGGAACTGGGCGTGACTTCAAGTTCTATTGTTGATTTACACGATACTAGCGATGTTAATGCACTTTTTATGAGATCAGTCAAATATTTCACCATGATGTTCATATTATCTAACGTGAGCAAAAGTATCACAGTGTCCCGGACCATGACTTTGCTTCTTTCTTTAAAAAAAATAAAAATAAAATAAAAAATGCAAGCGTGCAGCTGGAGAGGTCTAGGTGAAGGCCATGGCAGGAACAAGCAATTTCTGCTCCGAAAATTGGGGGAGAATTTATTCCTCTGTCCCTGCGGTAAGCAATGTGAAACCACTGACACTCGGAGAGAATTTATTGGCCACGTCGACCTTGGAAAAAGTTCTTTCTTAGAACCCCGAGATTAAAACGGGAAGTGTTTTGTCAAAATAGGTGTTTCTCAAACCTTTGCTTCCTGGCACAACGGAGGGTTTTTGTCCTGCTCCAATATATCCATTTAACCCCGTGGATGGCTTATTAACGAGCTGATGTATGGTGCCAGGTATGTTCCAGTTGGATAAAGGTTTCACAGAGAGAAAGGGGTATTTATATATATATGCCCTTTTTAGAAAAGTTGGTCTGAAATATCAATATAAAGGTAAGCAATAACTACAAACTCTACCCTTTAAAGGGAAGATATAATGCATTTCCCAATTTTTTTTAACTTGTAAATAAATGTAACAGAGTTGAATAGCCATGTTAGATGATGGCCGACTCTCTAATAATGAGTTTAGCGCATGTGTAAATTTTCTTTTTGGGCTTCAACACCCATTTTTGTTAAAGAGCTGCACACTAATGCATCATGGCATGCTGGGCGTTCTGATTATCTAGTCTTCCCTCACTGCCCCCTCCTTGCGCAAGAGTATCTCCTCCCATCCTGGTCTGACTCACAGCACATTAAAATGAAAGGGGTTTAGAGTAAGCACCAAGAGCGGAAAGTACCATACCATAAATGGGAGGAGGAAGCCAAACAAACCTTTCAGCACATGCACTCAAATTCAGTGTTTCAGGGGAGGCAGATAGGGAAGCAGCTTCCTGAAAAACTGTGGAGTTTTTTTTGGATTAGGAATTTTTGGTGCTCCACTGTTATCCGAAAAAAAAAAAAAATTAGGGAAATAAGAATAATATCTCGCCTTTAAAGAATTCGTTTTCAGGTTGAACCAAAAACAGAGAAAAGTCCACAGGCAATCACAAGTGTTATCGATCAGATAGAAGCCAGTGGCCTTTCGCTAATCCTCTCTATTTATCCAGGCTTGAGAGCGGAATGCACCTGTGTTGCCACACAGCCAATAAGAATTCATCTAAATTGTTTAATTTTAATCCCATACCCTTGGGCAGACTTTCTGATATGACACCTACTGTGGTAATCCTTTGGTATAGTGTTTATATACATATAAAGTGGGAGCAGTTTGTCTTATCCCCTCCCACTGCACAGAAGTGTCTAAGCAGCTTGAGCCAGTCCATGCCAGAGGCCTTTCTTTTTTAGTATCAAGCGCACTTCGGGGGTGTCGCCTTTCATAAATTGTCTTACGCCTCTTGGCAGGACACAAACACCTATTCCAACCAGTCGTAAATTAAGCTGGCGTGAAGACAGGCATTTACGATAACACTGCAGAGGATTTATGCACTATGTTGATTCTCAGATCCTGAGCTTCAGAAGCAGGTGGGCGTAAAGACGCACTGATACTGTTTTATGTAATTAGGAAGCAAATTAGAAGAATGCATGTGTTGGTTGATGAGCTGTAAGAGAAAGACTGAAAAACTGAAAGGTTTCTCTGGTTTATGTAACCTTTACATAATATGCAGCCACCTCCAACCGTTCCCATATTCGCCTACACCTATACTTGAATCAAGATTTTTCAGATTTCAAGGATTTACAGTTTCTGAGATCACATCTGAGGTAGAAACCGAGTATTGCTCTGTAGATTTAACAAAGGAGAAGTCAAATATAATAGTTTTATTGAGATGGAAGATGTTCAATCATCACAGACAAGCCAATCTCAACAGCACTGCCAGGAAGCTGACATTTTTAATCTGATTTCTCAAGACTGGTGAAAGGTCCCAGTGGAAGGAACTCCATAGAAACATGGGGAAATAATGAGAAATTCTATACAGATAGGAATTGGGAGGTGGAAACACTTTTAACATTCATTCACTTTAACATTGAACCGCAATATGTAATAAGTCTCCAGCCTCCCAGCGACCCATCTCAGCTGACTCTGGGCGAAGTCAGGGGTACACCCTAAACAGCTCGCCAGTCCTTTGCAGGCCCAACACACACACATAACCCATTCCCACTAACAACTAGGGGCAATTTGGAACAACCAATGAGCATAATGTGCATGTCTTTGGACTGTGAGGTGAAACGGGAAGAGCATGCAAACTCCATACAGATACGCCATCGTCATGTTGCACCTAGGTGCGAATGTATGGCAACACAGGTGCATACTGGTCCAAAGCCCAGGTAAATAGGGAGAGTTATGAAAAGACCTACCATGTAAAACACTGGATGTAGGGTCATCAAGACTTATTGGGTGATTAATCTTGGGGGGGGGGGGTATTTTTCCCCATTTTTGACCCGATTTTAGTCGTATTCAATTCCCACCCATCAAATTTTTGCTTTCTCTATCACACGACCACCACCAACTAGGGAGGGGCGTAAGCATGCACACGCCCCCTCCGTGATAGGCGATGCTGCCACCCGCCTCTTTTCGATTCGCTGCGCATGCGTATTTGAGGGAAAGCGCTATCTGCCCCCTCGTACGAACGAGCTCACCGACGCCCATGATTAGCTGGTGATCGCTGTGAGCGACAGGGAAGTGAGCGTATGTCATCCCTCCCTCCCGTGAGAGCTCGGCCAATTAGATCCCATGGCTGTGACATCAATCCGGATTCGAACTTCTTGAGGCAATTTTGAAAGTAGCCAATACACCTACCTGGCTTTCTGAGAAGGTAAGAAGAAACTGGAACACTTGGAGAAACGTACCCGAGGAGAACATGTGCAGCGACAGACAACAAGTAACCCGAGCCGTGGGGAACCTGGAGCCAGAGATGGTGCCATCCTTCTCTCAAGGAGATTGCAGTATTAAAACCAGAGATACTCACCAACCAATGGAATTGTTTGGATCAACAAGAAGAAATTCAACCCAGGTAGCTACTCTTCAAACTCTACCGACCTACCTATAAAATCTAATGTCACCCCCCATTTCACACAGCTGCTCTGACTAACGAACAGCTTCAGAGACATCCAAATACGAGATCAAGGTGCAGGAAGAGGATTTAGGATTAAACTCAACAGAAGGTTAGCCCACCAGATGCTACGTTGAATATATATCCGTATTGAAAATTCTACCCCATTACATTCATTTTACTGCTTCGGACCATATGGCAGTATTAAGGCATCCAGTCCGCCCCAAGCTGCCCACTAATCTATAAGAAAAGTCTTGCTAGCATTGTGTTAACGTATTATGCATCTGCCATACAAGTGTAATTTGTCCTGCTTTCCTGCAAGATAAAGCAAAAGTCGGAGTTTGCGTTCAGTACAGAAGATGACATTTAATGCCAGAGCTGTAGTTACTGGAACACCAGCAACCAGTTAAAAAGGCTGTAAAACAGCACAAACAATCAAAGCGACTCTGTCTGAGAAAGATGGAGGATGTAATTGTCCGTGATTAAAACTGATATGACAGCTTCATTAAAGAAGCGCTGTCTCGGTGTCGCGGGATTATTGCTATGGAATTCATTGTTAAGGAGAAATGCAGCGTGTAGTGGAGGCTTGTAAGGAGCGGTGCGATAAAATGACACCTTTTATAACTAACAGTAGATTCTTTCAAGAAAAATATCGACATGACAAAAGATAGCAACGTTAAATTTACTCCCTCCACCGCCCCACATGGACAGTGTGGAAAATAGGTCCTATATGAGTAATGTGCTCGTCTTACAATATGTTCCATAGTATATTTCGTATAAAAAATCTCATTCAAAAGGTTTTGCAAGATGGCTGGAGCTTGACCTTTCGAGAACACTCAAGGTCAAAGGTAACTGTCTCATTTGAAAGTCCATATATGGTATCCTATTAGTGTTCCATAGTAACGGCATGTCTGTCAGCACTCGTTTTTAAGCTGTCAGCGCTCAATCTCCAAAACTTTGTGACCTTGCTCTGACCGTCACCTTTGGCCTTGACATTCCAAAATCAAGTCATTACTTGGTCTCAGGCAGGGTAGAGTCCCCACCAAATTTGAGGTAAATTCATGCACGGGTGTGGTCAGGATTCTGTTCACAAACAAAGAGATGGACGGACAAACAAATACCCGGTGATTACAATACCTACGTGAAGATAATTCATCTCAGCATCCTGCGTGGAGTTTGCACGCTCTCCCCATGCTTGCATGGGTTTTCTCTGAGTACTCCGGTTCCCTTCTTTAGTCCAAAGACTATATTGGAACACTGATTATATTTGAATGTGACACGACTGATGAAAGAGAAATACTTTGTAGGAACAATGCAATGACGGTTTGCTGTACAGTGTAGCATGTTGCGCTGTTGTGATAAAGAAAAAGCAACGGTACTGCAGGAATTCTTTTGTCTAAGGTTCCGAAATTCCTCACATCTCCAAAACAAACCAGCACTAAGATTCGCACATTTAACTGTTCAGTCACATACAATGGTTACTTCAAGGTCCGGGTAGGCAAGTTCTAATTTGTGTTTGGGAAACCTAACAGCGCTGTGGGATCCACTAGCGTGCGTTTAATCCACTAAGCTGCCGTTCTTCCTTTCTGCTCTTCAGCTGCCGAACTCTTGTAGCGCCTCCGCCGTGAAGAGCTTGCCCAGGTTCCGGGAGGTGAACTCCTTGACGTTCTGACAGTAGCTGTTGATTTGTCCTTGAGAGGAGAAAGGAAAACATGCTTATGTAAATAAGATGCAAATGAGCAAAACAGCAACTTGCAAATCTAAAGGATCGTCTTTAAGAGGATTGTGATTAGACGGCGTTTATTTACGACTCCACCAAGAGTCACTGTTCAAGTCGGAGAAGAAATAACTTGGGTTGTGGGGAGTGAAATAGAAATGAATGGATTCAAGAGGGGCAATCGTAGAGTGTAAGGTACCTCCGCATGAACAAAATTTAGGCAACTGGTTTTAATTACCCATGCCATCGTCTTATGATATGTTCTAATAGTGGGTGGACGTGACCAGACTGGTGAGACTCTGGCTTGACCTTTGGATCAGTAACCCGGAGCCTTAACCACTGAGCCTCCACGGCTATAAGTGTTCCACAGTAACCACATATCTCTCAGTACCCGTACCTAAATCTGTTTATCCGTGATCAAAACCCTATGACCTTGACTTTCACCTTTAAAGGTCACTCAAGGACAAAGAGAATGATACCATTTGAGAGCATGTATACTGTTTCTTATCTGTCGCTCCTTTCATCTACAGGTCTACGCCCCTTTTAACATAGGAAATGGCAACCACCTCATTTTTTGACCTTGCTCTGACCTTGGCATTTCAAAATCACATCCCATCTAGGAAAGAGGAAGGGTAGTGTCCCCACCAAGTTTGGTGAAAATCCATGCATGGGTGTGGTCAGAATGACAGACAAACAAACTGGTGATAACCGATGACGATACCTCTGCCAGAACCCCTACAGCGTCCAAAAAAAGCATTTCTGCCCCTGACTTCGTGAAATATAATCATTAAATTTCTATTTCTGCGTTAAAATGTACATTTAACCGTCAGTTTGATCCCGTGACCTGGTTACCTGAACACAATTATCCCACCGGCGATGCAGGAATGTTATTTTATAAACTTGAAAACTACTGGACGATCGATGCAGCACTTCTGCTCGAAAACCTGCTCAGAATTTTGTCCGCAGCGTGCATGTAAAACTGTCCACTCCTGCTTCCAATCCTGCGACTGTACAGATGGTGAAATCAATAACTATAAGAGAATAAAAGGGAGTGTAATTGGTTGTGAATGGCTGCTTCAGGCACCTGCGATGAGAAGTGTGTCCATGCGTGGAGGAGGTGGTGTGGGTTTGAACATCTTGCTGATGTCCTCCTGCGGCAACGGTGGTTCTCCTCGACTCTGTCGCTGGGCGTTCTCCTGCTGTCGCCTCTGTAAGAGAAAGAAGGGGGTGTGGGCGGGGGACAATTAAAGGTTTAAAAAAAAAAAAAAAAAAAAAAAGACAGACGGAGAGAATTTTTCTAAATAAATCGGCATTCAGACTGTAGACAGAGAAACAAAAACACTACGTCTTCGTGCGTGCGTCTGAAGGTCAATTCACTCAACAGCGTTGGAGTTTTGATTCTTTTTTCTGTCAAACATTTGCCAAAGTGTCAAAGTTTATTCAAATCTTCTCCACCTTTGTTCATCAGCCAAGACTATCAAAGTGTTCGATTACAGTCGAGCCTTTCTTTTAATGTAATAAACAACCGTCACGGCGGAAACGTCGATTTTGTTCCCAGGTTCTATTTGTGTGATTTACATCACCGCTGAGGATACTGGTCATTACCTTTCAAAGCAGGTGATATGATTAAAGGCGGACGAGGGAAAATGATGACCGATGTGGCGTAAACAGAACACAGGGAGGGAGGGGGCGGGAAAAGGGGAGGAGTGACTGATGTATGAGGTAATTACTAAGGATGTCACTGTCGAATGCACCTGTGACATCCTGTCATTTTGCATACGAGGGGTTTATGTCCGGCTTTAACGTTTATGAATCACAATAAATCCATTGATTTGTTTTTGGCACCAGGTTTAATGTACGATATTGTCGTCAGTAATGAGAATAAGATGAGACAGAAACTAAGATAACATGAACGGACTTGTTTCACAGATGATCCAGAACATTAAACACAAGTATAAATCTTACAGGTTTTTAAAGTTTGAAAACATGGTTTAATTCATTTAAAAAAATTATAAGTTCTTTATACAGGAAGTTTATTAAGGATTTTTTTTAATATTGTGTGCTTGGGTGATTTTTTTGGAAGTGGGAGATTATAGCAGGCCCATCAGGGGGTGCTGTGTATGGTGTTTTGGGTTTTTTTTGGCCTGGCAGAGGTTTGCGCTCTCTGAGTGCACGTCTTACTAATTGGTTCATTTTCTGAACCGATTAATCCTAACTAGGGTCGCGGGGAGTGGGGCCAGTGGTTAGGGTGCTGGGCTCATGATCAGGAGGTCATGGGTTCGAATCCCCGTAATACCCCCACCGTGCTAAGACCCCCTGGGCAAGGTCTTAACCACAAGTGCGCCTCTGTCCCGCTACCCAGCAGTATAAATTGGTACCAGTAAAAATACTGGGAAGGTAACGTGCAATGGATAAGCGTCCCATCCAGGAGGAGTTGAACAGAAACCGGGAATAAGCACCGGCCTGATGAGCCACTAGGCTCGGGTGTAAAAGCCCAACAGACTTACCTAGGGTCGCGGGAAGGCTGGCGCCCATCTCAGCTGACTCTTTCCGAGGGCAGAGTACACCCTGGACAGCTCACCAGGCCATCGCGGGGCGGAAACACGCTGACGGCAACCCAGAGGTGTTCTATTTACGAACGACAGCAGTGGTTCTCTTACATGCCTCTAATCAGACAGTTTGATAACCCAGTTAGCTGCACGGGAGTGGGGGTGGGGGTGGGGGTGAGGGAGAAGTGACAACTTGATGATAGTGGGGCTTGAACCCACGACCTTCGGATAAGTAAGCCAGCACCCTTACACGTCTTACTGCCTTTCGGTAATCACTGATGAATAACGAGCTGTCGCTCTTTCAATGTTATTTCATCTTAATACGCTTGCGCAATTTTAAAAGCAATCCCTGTCTGCGCACGAGGCCAGAGAGACGCCTAAACTGCGTGATTGAGATTGATGACTGATCCAGCACAGTCAGCCGGCATGCCATTACTTTTTTAAAACTCCTAGATACATCACTAATCATCACTAACACCGTCTATACCCAGTGTGTACATACACTCACTCAAAACGCTTAATCTTACTAAGGTCCTCGGGAGGCTGGCACCTATCTCAGCCGACACTGGGCAAAGGTAGGGTACACTCTGAACACCTCGCCGGACCACTGCAGGGCCAACCCACACACAACCTAGAAGCAATCTGCCTAATGTGCAAGTCTTTGGACTGTCGGAGGAAACCGGAGTAACTGGAGGAAACCCATGCAGGCACCCAAGAAACACCCGAGGCAGGGACTCGAACCCTGGACCCTTTCGCTGTGAGGCGGACATGCGTGTACGTACGGCCCTAAAGAAATGCGATTCTGTGAAAAAGCTGCCGGGAGTAAATACCTGGTGCTGCTGCTGTTGCTTGCGCAGGTTGCGGCAGCACGTGTCGTACTCGACGATCTCCTGGCTCGTGTCGTCGACGCGATCCATCAGCAGCTGGAGACGTTTCTCCAGCTGGTTACTGCGGAAGCACATCGACACCCATTTGAGCAAAACGAATGCTGTCAGATTAACGGTTGACTGCCCGTGCAGGGACAATAGAGCTGCGTTTCACCAGCCACGCGCCGTGAATCGAAAGCTCAGATGCACAGAATTAACTCGGAGAACTCGATACTCCACGTGACCCGACTTTCATGGAGTTTCTCACACATTAATCCATGAAATGCCACAAATCAGCCTCGATTAGTGCTTATTCCTTTCTGTGATTTGGTTTCTTAAGTATTTCCATCTTGGGTCATACATTATAAAGAACGTTCATTACACGCTCGCAAGCTTAGCGCTTTTTTGTTTTGTTTTTTTGCACTTCCACGTTCTCTCTGCCGACATTTGGCATTTACTCAGAAAACAAAAGGGCATCCGTGTGCGCCGCAAGAGTGAAATTACACTCCCTATCCATCATTATTATCTGTCATAAGAAAACCGCGGTGTATCTGGCAGTGAAATTCGGCGTGTAAACCTATTCACCTCACCACACCACGTCTTCAAACACTTTCACGTCCTAGATCATGAAAGAACATCTGAAAAAAAAAAAAAAAAAAAAAAAGTCCAGCTTTACTTCCGCGATGCAACTTAAACAATCAAAGTACTTAATAATGCGGAGCTTGCGTTACCATAGTTACCGTTTCTCGCTATATTTAAATTGAATAAGAATAAGAATTATTTATTGTCATTTCACAACAATTTGCGACAGTAAATGACGTGGAATGTAGTGAAAGATGGAAGCGATACCAGGAACCAACACTATATGAGGTATAAAATTATTAGGTGAATCTCACAGGAAATAGAGACGTACAAACCCGCTGGCTCCACACCAGCGTAGCGCGTGCAGGGGGTTTTGACCACTAGATGGCACATTGAGTCATTTTTAAGCCATAAAATGCCAATATGTAATTATAAAAATAGGGATTTGATCAATATTAACACAAGACATGGTGTTTTATAAGTACAGTCATTTAGTTTACAGTTAAAAAACATTTACATGTGCAGCACCTCTTTACAGCTAACTTGCGCTCAGGACTCAATCCTAGTCTACTTGTACTGAACATCTTTTCAGGTCCCTTGCCACTGATTGTCTCGACTCTTGCCAACCACATCTTTTTATAACATATCTATCTGGCAACCCTCAGAAAAGCACAGGTTTTATTCGGAGTCAGGTTCATCACACGGTCGTTAGTCATTTTTATCCTTACGGCTGTCGCCTCTGGCGTGTTCATTAGGGATCTCTGGCTTTCTGTAAAAGCTGCTTTGTGAGGAGGATACGCATGAATAAAAATGTGACCCAACAACAAATCCAATCATTCTGCTGCTTCTTTTAGCGGCCTCATTTTTGCAGAGGGATACAATATACAGCTAATCATAACTGATATTGGTATAAACTACTGTACATTACTTCACTATCTCTGGTTAATAGATACTATTCCTTTAAGAGATTTTCTCGTTTCTGATTGGTGGAAAGCCCTCAAATAATTCTTGATATTGCATCACTGCCATGGGATAACTGAGTTACTGCATCGATGCCATCGGATAAATTGAATGATTATTGCACGACTGGCAGGCGCAGCACAGTAACATGAACGTGTACTTTGAATGGATAATAGAATTATTACAGAATTCAGCTTTCATGCCATACGGTCTCGGAGGGTGTCATACAATAATAACAACCCATCATCCAAATAATTCTCTGCACACTTCGTCTCATTTAATAGTTGCTTACTGTCACAATGGGCACTGATTGTGAAATCCTACAAATTCAACAAAATGCCGTCCCAAAAAATACGAAGAAAGCTATGCGATGTGGGCGGTACTTCGCATTTTTCAAGGTGAAGGAAGCATTTATTTATAAAGTTTTGAAAGAAGCTGTAATGGAGCATGTGTAAATATTGTGCTGTGGCAGGCGGTGTGATCGTAAACCATAAAAATCTCCTTTTTGGTTTGCTTCTTCTACATTTCCTTGTAGTGTATACTAAAACTGAATGAGTTTCAAAAGTCATTCTTTAAATAAATTTGTACATCTTCACAGAACTGCAGCAAGTTGCTCTGTGCTGCCAGAAGTCTAACATTCACCCACCTGCCACTGTAATGCTTAAAAAAATGTTAAAAAATTACCTATAAGCCTCCAGCTGGCTGAGTATCGCTGAACAGTCCCATCGACGTTCCGTCTCTGAGTCCGTTCGGCGACATCCACCTCGCCGTCGGTGCATAGTTATTGTAAACTCTGACCGGCTGGATAAACTGAGTAGTCCGTGTTTGTCGCTCAGGGTGCTCCCGCCCTCCAAATCCCACACCACGTTCATCAGGTGCGAGTTCTTGATGACGACTGGTACTTCCTCAAACATGTCTTCGAAGCCAATGTTTGCTTTCTTCAGCCTGAAAACAAACCCAGGCGCACATGAAAACCTCTCCCAGATAAGTGCCTTAACGGGAGCCTGCGCGCCCATCGAGGTTCCGGAATCAAACCGCGTCTGCATTCTGAGCTTATCACATTCTACCAATCAGTCAATAACCTCGAATTGGCCGATTCGAAATATCATATTTGGCACCGAGCGCTCGCAGCCGGCAAGATCAAGGTCAGAAAGTAAAAAAAGAAAGAGTCCAGTGGAGTGGATGTGAGCATTAATGGAGGACTGCTGTGTACCAGCAGCTCATTCTGTCAGCTCCATGTGGGGGCAAAACAGACCAGTACTTAAATGTGAAAGTTTCTGTCCCTCCTGCCGCTGGTTGCGGACCTAGCTGTCGCTCTTTCGCTGTTATTTCAGCCTAATATGCTTGCGCAATTTAAAAAGCAATCACCGTCTGCTCGCTAGGCCAGGGAGAGGCGTGAACTGTGTGGTCGAGATTGATGACTAATCCAGCACAGTCAGCCCCAACGCCATTATTTTTATTTATTTTTTTACAAGTTCCTTTCTGATAACTGACACCGCACGGGCTAAAATCGCCTTTTCACGTTGCTTACAAAGTAAGACAAAGAGGCTTGGAATAATCCGAACCTTTCATTATTTACATTTTCAGAGTACGAAAGCAGTGTTAACAATGAACAGGGTATTTTTGTTTGTTTGTTTGTTTGTTTTTTCTAACGAAACATCACTGTGAATATCTGCATCTGGATTGCAGCTATTTGTAAAAGCTTTTTTTTTTTGTGTTGGATTTTTTTTTCTTTTAATAGTTTAGACTGATATATGCAAATCAGGCTAGTGCGCATAAATTTGCATAATTAACAAAAGCTAAAAATCTCGGCCTTGCTGTTGCTAGTATGACATTTAATATCTGCTTGTTTTAGAAGACTGTAGGGAAATTATATCATTATTGTTTAACCAAGAAAACATCCCCATGCACTGATATATAATAAAACGGAAAACAAAAACTTCACGGTTGGTGATTCTGAAATACCAGAAACTCAAAAAATATGAAGAGAGCTGAGCAATATGACCTTCACATTTTTCACATTTTCAAAAAATTTTAACGCATTCCAAAATATGCCAAGAGGAAGCACATGTCGGACTTTAAAAATGATAAAATTCTGCATAAAAATCTCGTTTTGGTTTGATTTTCTCAGGTTCTCTTGGTGAATAAACAGTCAGTCAGTCACCCCAGGCTCAGTGAATATTCCCAGAGATGGAATGTCGAGGAATGCTTCCAGTGAACAATTACTTATAAACGCTGCTAGTATTTACTACACAGGAATGGCGCAAACCGATCGCTATCGATGTCTAAAAGACATTATGCTGGGTGGATAATGGCTGAATTCGACGGACACTCACACTTTGTCATGGTTACCTGAAGCAAGCGCCGTTATCAATATCATGCTTCAAAATAGAAAAACGAACCATAAAAATCTGGTTTTAGTTTGTTTTTCTTGTATTTCTTTGTAGTATATACTACATTTGAAACAAGTTTAAAAACACAGTTGTGGTTGTGGAGCGCAGTGTACTTACACTTTCGCATAATATATATATATATATATATATATATATAAAACCCATGTATACACAGCACTTGGCACTGCTCTGGGAGTGCAGAGCTCATCCCTCCTGCCTGTAACATGGTTAAAATATGTAAAAATAGGTTCCTGTGCCATATATATTAAAACAAATGTTCACCTTAGGCTTGGAGGATATCGCCAAATTAAACAGACCTATAAAAGTATTGTTAACGTACAGATGTAGGCACTGCCTAAGATCAGAGCTCTACAGATGGCCCTTGATAGGTATCCAAGCCTGGGTTTGCTTTTTTACCACCTTTGTGATTTCTGTGTTCACTTGTATCACCTGTCTTGTTGGTTTAATTGTCCGTTTAACAAGTTCATGTCCCGTCATCCATCTGATTTCGGTGTTTGCTCCAGGAACATTTATTCCTACCTGAGTTAGACTGTGTTTTTTAATTCTGTGTGAGTCTGAGCAGTGGAGTATAAGCATCAAATGTTTTTGGTTTCAGTTTCATTATTAATAATAAATAATAAAAAAATTTAACCCCTTTTTTTTTTAAATTGCTGCTCATCGTCATGCAATTCGGCGATACATTACAGCCAATTAGCATCAAGTCATCAATGCAGCAACCTTATTCGGTTTCCTGTTGTGGGCAAGTGCAGACACCAGACGGAACACGGATGGTCAACCATCCAAGCCATATTTCATGAGTAACACAATAATGTCCTTCTTTTTCTACAAAACTCTGTATTATGGGCCTAATTAAGTACAAGAGTATAACATCCATAGACAAATATGGGGGCCAAGGACATGTGTGATTATTATAATATTTAATATAAACAGGCAATTTTTTCCTACCGAAATACACTGACGTATATTAGGGCGAAAAAAACATTTTGGGAATATATGACATGAATGTGACAAGTGGGTGGAGCCTAAAGCATGCTCCAGAGTTGTTATATTTCAGATAATACGGTGAACATGAGCAGATTAAAAACTCTGAGGATTGTGTGTGTGTGTGTGTGTGTGTGTGTGTGATGCCTAACCTTCTGGAGAAAAGTCTCTCTCTTCACAGTTCTCCATTAGTTAAGGTGTTAACCTGTAGGCTTTGAGGCACAGAGAACCTTGCGCTGTCTTGATGGGATCTACAAAAGAAAAGACACTACAAAGTAAAACCCTGCGCGTTCCTTTCTACAGTACAACAGCAGCCATTACATCGCTCTATAACTCTTAACCCAAGGCTCTTAACACGTCTGCGAACCCGGTGAGCAAACTGCAGTAAACAAAGACGTGGTTGACTGTGAGCCGGCGAAGTAAATCACAACCGTTTTTCAAAACGAGTTTCAAAATACTCTCTGCTATCAGACATGTAACTCTGACTCGCGCTGTAATCCCAGGTTTCTCCTTCTCAAATCAATAAAAAAATGGCTTGCAATAAAAAAAAAAAAAGAACCTGTATCACATGCCGCCTCGGTCGTGATCCTGGGTTAGGAACTCTCCAGGGACCCAAAACACCTGAAAAGCTGCCGATTTGCTATGAAGTAAGGAATAGAATGCTTCTCAGCATGCTGTTACAGGAAACTATTACACAGCTCATTTGAATAATTGGCTGTGATTGGTCAATCATGAAATTTAGTCTGTTATTTCTTTTCCTCCTTCAGACCCCTACTGTGCTACGACCCCCTGGGCCACGTCTTAACCACAAGTGTGCCTCTGTCCATCCAGCAGTATAAATGGGTAACAGTAAACATACTGGGAGGGTAACCTGCGATGGACTAGCGCCCCATCCAGGAGGAGCTGAACTCCTAGTCACTTCACGCTACAGAACCCTACAGAAGATAAGCTACGGCTGTCATGAGCCAGTAGGCTCAGGGGTAAGCAGCTTACCAGACTTACCTACCTTACCTTACCTTATTTCTTTCCACCGCACCAATGTTAAGTATAACAAACCGTTGCTATGGCGCACGCCGTTAGCGGAAATGAAATCAAATTAAAATCCAAATAAAATTAGCCATGCAGTAAGCAGGATGATGTTCAGCATTTATCATAAAATAAACCCCGACAGAGTGAACTCGACCGCCGACACGTAGCAAACGTATCTCGAATCACGGTGTCGGGGTTTATTTCACGATAATGACCGTCTCGCTGTACGCTATCGCTTAAATCATGACCGTTGTGACTATTACCACCGAAAACACTAGAGTGTACTTCAGTAAATGTTCAGTAAACTTCAATCTCTTAACAAAAAGAACACTTCACCCTCTTAAAAATGTATTTATACAGATTAAAAGTGCCGTTTATCGTTCATCTTTGACTACCGTGGCGTGTTCTCCATGGACTGCACGAATCCATGCCATTTTATTCTAAAGAAACGGAGCTGATGGCAAATTTGGAGTCCGAGACTTCACTGTAGAGACGAGACTCAAAGTTAAGTGGTCACACCTTCTCATTTGGTAGCTCCACCCCCTCCCCTAATACCAAGACCCAGTGTGCCGCCCAGGCTGTCAATCACTTAACTCCCAAGTGTAACCCCGCCTTTTTATGACAGCATAATTAAGTAATTGTTTTGGGAGTTTTTTAATCCTCGTAGGGGGGTTTCGGCATAGAGAAATCGAAAACTGTTGGAATCAGACAGACACTAGACATGAAGACACTTTAGGCGAGAGAGGTGACAGGAGAAAACAAGCTATTTGGTCATTATGGAAGACACACAGGGAAAGGCAGTGCTACATGCTATACCGCAACCAGCCAGTAGGGGTGCTAGAACTGTGATATTCTCACTTTTTACAGATTTACGTGTTTAGTCACTGGCTGGAATTCTCGTAAAAATGATAACGATGATGAACATTTGCTCTAACAGAACAATACTGTAAGATTGATTTTCTTCAGCCCAATCAGATCTGAGCGTTCAACAGTGGCGAGGTAAAAAATATGAAATGTGACACGCGTGGATCAAAAAGAAAAACGCTTCTTTAGGAAACATCTTTCTCTCCCTCCCCAAACAGTTTAATTCATGTTTGACAATCTAATCTTCAGGATGTGAAGTAAAGGTCAAACAGCGAAGGCTTTTCTACGGCTTGACAAGACAGCCAAGGGTTCTAGCGATTGCCATGAGGTGGCACAAAGGGCAGCTCACCAACAGCCTCAGTAATTGAGTTGTGCTGAAATAATTTTGTTGTCAGGGTTGTCGAAAGGCTTGAGACACATTTTTAAAGCCCTCGTCAGCATTGCCACTCATCCGACATCGGCTTCCGCTCACGATATTAGTCTGTTTAAAAAAAAAAGAAGAAAAAAAAGAAAGAAAATCCTGTGCAACAAAACACACCCATCAGAATGATGTGTGTGAAACGACCTCAATAGAGCGCTAAAATGTGTCCTTGGCTTCTTTCACACCGGATGCTGAAAGCCTGGTTTGTTTGGTCCTTTAATATAACAGGCTGCATTATTGATGCATTTTAAATGTGCCGTGATTAACTGCATCACTCACACGCCAACTTCCTCTCTAGAAAAGACTGCGAGATTAACAAAACGTGTCCAAACGTCCCCAAAGGGCCCGAACACGCCACTCCTGCCTAATGAACTCTGAAGAGAGGGCGAAACCGAAGGCAATTTGGGATAAGATTAAAAATTAATAAATGACTTCCAAAAACTTTAAAATGATTTGCGTGAGCAGAAATGGCTCACATTTGTCTGGCGTCTGGGAAAACCATCAGATGTCCCTGTAGCTAAATTCCAGCAAAATTAAAGATGAAAACTAGAGGGTAAGGTAGCACCGCCATGCAGCTTGGGTAGTGTATCAAACTGGACCTATAAGGGTAGCGGTTTTAATTACCCATCTGCTCATCTTACGATGTGCTCTATAGTACATGGACAAAAGGAAAAAAATGGCTTGGGTATGACCTTTCAAGGCCACTCAAGGTCAAAGGTAATAGTCTCATTTATATGGTTTCGTCTTAGTGCTCCATAGTAACAGCATGTCTATCAACACTCATTCTGAAGTTATAAGCGCTCCATTGCCAAAACTGTGTGACCTTGCTCTGACCCTCAGCTTTGGCCTTGACATTCCAAAATCGAATCATTACCGTGACTCAGGCAGAGTAGTGTCCCCACCAAGTTTGGTGATGGGCAGTGTCTTAGCTCCCAGGCTAACTCGGTTTTAAGAAGCCATAAATACAGTGAAAATGGGAGGGGGGGAGGGACAATCTGAATAATTAATTAAATAAGTTATCCAAGATTTCGCACCATTAGGCTTAATAGCTCATGACGGAAGTGGGGCGGATGAGAATTTATTGCCCTTGAAAAGGTTGAGCGCACCTGCTATAGTGAGTGCTCACCAAAATGTGAGTCTCCACAGAAACCTGCGGAAAAATGCAATGCCAAATCTTTTTCTAATCTGCTTAAAGCACCGGCTCGTTAAACTGTTAGTATGGGAACTGAATGCGCAGGTGATGTTACTTCAGCTCGCAGTGATCACAGAGATGAGGCTTACCGTAAATAAGCACCACGGACTCCTCGATAGCATGCTAGTAGCTGAAGGAGCCGTAGTACGTGGACTGGTACCAGCCGACGTGGAGGTGGCCGATGTTGACATGACGGAGACTCCTCATCGTCTCCATCTGGTATTGAACTGCGAGTAAGACAAGATAAAAGAAGAAGAAGAAGAAGAAAAGGGGGGAAAACACAGAAAATCAATTCCGATGAAGAAAACCCTAGCAGGCGGAGATCAAACTGAATTTTACTACAAAATCCTAGCGCATGCTGGTGGCAGAGTCAAGCATCATAGCCACGTATCGTGTTATGTGCTAGTCAAGCGTTGCAATGTTAATCAAGTGCGGGTGAGGCTTTGAATCGATAAATGATAAATTTCACCATTTAGAGTGCAAATGCCAGCGCTCAAATCAAGGAAATGTGAATCAATAGCTATAAAAAATATCATTTAACAGAATCGATAGTAAAACCGCTATAAGTTCATTACAATGAAAAGTTATGACGTGATTAAAGGAACAGTCAGAGATTCTAATCCAGTACACTTTTTCGCAAATTCTGTGAATATCTACACGCACGTGAACATTCGGCACATCGACAAGGTACGCGACTATCAACCTGGAGATCGCAGGTTAAAGCCGTAGCCATCCGCAGCTGAGAGTTCACGAAAGCTAACTGGCCTATTCTTGCCTCCCTGTCACTTACAGGGATCACCAGCCAATCCTGAGCGTCTGTGAGCTCATACTTACAAAGGGACAGATAGCGCTTTCCCACCAAATGTATTAGGCCGCCCCCAGATGCGCATGCAGATGTGGGTGGCAACATGACTTGTCACGGAGAGTCCGGTATGCCCCTCCCTGGTTGGCGGTGGTTGTGTGTGATGGGAAAGCAATGCATGATGGTTGGGAAGTGGCCATGGCAAAATAACAGGGGTGAGGGGTTTACTGTCTACTGAAAATCTCTACAAATGAGTAACAGTGTAAAAAGCTTGAACTGAGCCACACAACACTATTCCAGCCAATCAAATCAGGAGCCTTTTGTGTTTTGTTGCTGACTGGCTGGAGGTGAGGTGGTGGTGGTGTTGTACTTATCATTATGACACACGTCAATGAATTTGGGAGGACGGAGCTTCTGAAGGAGCACAGAAGGAAGGTGTGTATTTGTTTGGGGTGTGTCACGGCTGTTGTACGTGCATGGTTTCGTTTGTGTATTCACGGAACACGAAATTAAAAGTCGCTTAGCTTTGCAAATGTCGAGAAATATCCACGTCCTGTCTGGGCGTGTATGAAACGTATGAACATGCACAACAGCCGTGACCGAGGCCTTTTAAATTCAAATGTCACAATCTTTCTCCGGAATCACTGACTGCCCCTTTGAAGACGAATGGACTGTGAGAGTATGTGAGGTGAAAGACAATGATGCGGGTAGCAAGGGCGTATGCAGCGAGAACAGGGGACCATAACAAGCTGTGACGAGGTGACGAGAATATACCCGTGCGAAGAACAGCCCAAAAACAGACAAGGAATAAGACAGTAAACAAGTGCAGCCCCAGATAAATAACCAGCCATCCGTGTTCCAATAACACACCTCCTAAAAAAGGCTCTGATTTGGAAAGGCACCAGATGAACGCTGCGGATGGAGAATCTTGCCGTTACAGAGGCATCTTTCAGGCCGTAATCAGAGTCCTGCTTAATTGGCTGTGTCTGGAGTTTATGGGCAGCCATAATGAAGGGGAATAAGAAAAGGAGCCTGAGGCTAGAGAGCGATGAGGACCTGCAGGATGCAGTGAATGTTTATCACACTCCTTTCACTGAAGTACACAAGCACACAGATAGAGCCTGGTGCATCCTGTTTCTATTAGCGGAAAATGGAAAAGGGCCAGAAAACGCGCCGATATTGGAGAACAGATGATATCAGCTCCACAAGAAAGGGCAACTGGGATCAGTCTAAGCCCATGTCGAGATTAGAGTCAATTAGATTTTACCCAACACTATTTTTACACTGTCAAGTGACAAGTCACACATTTCACTTCTGGACGTGTAGCAACTGCACCTGTCCTTGCTTGGAGGTATGGTCTGTTTGGTGGTTTAATTTTTTTTTTTAAGTACTGTTGAGAAACAATAGTAGCCTTGAGTAGCTTCTAAATCCTTCAAGTTCAACACAAATGCTATAAATCAGCGGGAATGCATTATCTGATTTGCGTCGCATGCTCTGATTCGTACTAGCTTTTATGCAAGTTTAGCAAAGGATGCTAACAATCATCAGAGGCATCAATAATCTCTGTTACTCCCTTCCAAGATGAATTTTTTTCCCAATGTCAACAACAAACAAAACATTATATATAACAAAATTGGATGAAGACATGTTTATAGGTATTTTAAATATATACGATTATCATGTTTATAGGTGTTTATATATGCATCATCATGTTTATAGGTGTTTATATATGCATTATCATGATTATAGGTGTTTATATATGCATTATGTTTATAGGTGTTTATATATGCATTATCATGACTATAGGTGTTTATATATGCATCATTATGATTATAGGTGTTTATATATGCATCATCATGTTTATAGGTGTTTATATACGCATTATCATGATTATAGGTGTTTATATACGCATTATCATGATTATAGGTGATTATATATGCATCATTATGATTATAGGTGTTTATATATGCATCATTATGATTATAGGTGTTTATATACGCATCATCATGTTTATAGGTGTTTATATACGCATTATCATGATTATAGGTGTTTATATATGCATTATGTTTATAGGTGTTTATAT
>JAQMYF010000004.1:2839017-2860421 GCA_030014195.1 Neosilurus mollespiculum
TATCATGATTATAGGTGTTTATATATGCATTATGTTTATAGGTGTTTATATATGCATTATCATGATTATAGGTGTTTATATATGCATTATCATGTTTATAGGTGTTTATATATGCATTATCATGTTTATAGGTGTTTTCTAGGTTGGAACCTAAGCTGTGAGAAAATATTTTTTTGTATGGGGGAAAAAGTATTACTTCTATTATACCTACAAAAAAGGGGGTGCTATGCACTGCACCTACGCTGCAGTCTAGTTTGAACACTGATGGCCACCAAGGTCTAACTTACTGGCCATTAAAAAACAATTGCAGCTCTAAATAGCGTAATTTTAACATAGCCTTAAAATGTACACCTACCTACATATCTCAGGCTAACTTGAGCTACTGAGATCATCAAAAAGATACTTCACAAACTACTGTACATAAACAATTACACTGTTAATGTATAGGATTATTTTGGTATTGTTTTCTCATGTAGATTTATCTGTAACCACTTTATTCCTGAAACAGTGATGGTTTTCCAGAGTTCTAGCAGAACAACATCAAAAAAAACAAACATAGACCTTAAGGGCCACTCATCAGGTATAAGGTACCTCCGCCACACAGCACGAATAACGGTCCTATATGGGTGTCGGATTTAACTACCCATGTGACCATCTTGAAATATGTTCCATAGTATGTGAACATGATGGAATTAGTCTAATCTGAAGGATTTAAGAAATGGCTGGGGTTTCAAGGTCAAAAGGTAATCATCTCAGTTGAAAGTCCATATATGGTTTGCTATTAGCGTTCAATAGTAACGTCATGCCTACTGAAACTCGTTTACATTTTCAGTGCCAAAATCCGGTGACATTGCTTTTGACATTTCAAGATCAAAAGGTAACTGTCTCCATTGGAAGTCCGTACCTGTTTTCTTATTAGTGTACGACAGTAACAACATATCCATATGCACTCGTTTCCAAGTTATAATCGCTCCTGCTGATGAAGATCCATACGGGCTCAGATCTGCACTCAGAGACTGTGAAGACGACTTTTCACTGCTGGTGACATAAACTATTTGGTACAATTATTTAGGACTTAGAGTTGTGATATAACCAACCGGACTACATGTTGGACTGTAATGAAGTGGTTTGTATTTTAAGGTTTCGCCCAAATGACGATGGGTTTCCCTTTTGAGCCTGGTTCCCCTCAAGGTTTCTTCCTCGTGTCAACTGAGGGAGTGTTTCTTTGCCACTGGCGCCACGGGCTTGCTCATTAGGGAAGTGTAGGGGTTGTAGAAAAATTTAATTACTTTTAAATGTCCATTGTAAAAAGCGCCATACAAATAAAACTGAATGGAATTGAATAATCACCAGGTCTCCAAAACTGTGTAACCTTGCTGTGACCTTCACCTTTGAGTTTGACATTCCAAAATCAAATCATCCGTGGTACTTAGATGGGGTAGTATCCCCACCAAGGTTAGTTAAAATCTGTGCATGGGCGGGGTCAGAATTTTGCCCACAATCAAACTGCCAGACAATCACATGACAGTGTTTCTAACATCTACGTAACAATATAATCATTTTCAAGCGCTATAATAAAATGGATGAATAATTTGGATTGTAACGCAGTGTATTAGGACAATCCGAGCTCACCTGAAGTAAATATTCCACTGAAAATGCTAATGTTCATTTAGCTTTGATTATTATTATTACAGATGTAGTATTTCCTGCTCATGCTGGACACTGGTTCTGATTGGCTGGGGATGGTGGGACCAAAATTCTCCTGCTTTCAGTTTCAACAAACTACACTCTACACTCAATATACTGGCAAGCCTGACTGGTGCAAACGATTGGTTGGATTTTTTTTGCCACCTCGCACCTCGGACAATCCGTCAGCTAACCAAATCATTCGCAATAAAGGTATGGACTGCTGGTTAGTTTATTTCACTTGTTTACTGGATTGTTCAAACACACTTGTTATTTATTATGCTACACAATGTATGTGAATCATGTCCTCAATGAATTTCAAAGCAAGGGCTGCAGAAAAATGTGCATCAATGAGGAAATGTGCAAATGAGCAACATCGAACAATAAATATTGGAATGTAGAAGTAGGCCAAAAGAGGAAAAAAAAAAAAAAAAAAAAGAAAGAAAGAAAGAAAATTCAAAGCCAAATGCTGGGGTAGGAAGGATGAAAATCAATTCCAGAGAGATTCATCTTAATATTCAACTTAATACACTGACGACAACAAGATACCATCCAAGCCAAAGCCAAACAATCCAAAGAAAATTGGCTATTCATACCAGGAGTGCTGGCGAACAAATAATTCTTTAATATTACAGAAAACAGACCCGGGTTCGTCTGTTTATAAGGGTTGACAGAGTTTCTAAAATTGGCCTAGGCTTGATGAGAGCCTGTCAGATGAAACCCGGCAGCATTATATCTTGCGTGAAGGGATGAAAGCATCCAGATTGAAATGTTATGTGTAAAAACGCACAGCTGCCACAGACAGAAGAACTCGTACTGCCGTCATATACGGTACTCCCAGACCTGAAGACTCCAAGATTAATACACCGAGCCCTGAATAGTCTTCACAGCAGGTTCGTAGGCATACTGATATGGGTACTTCACGTCAGAATCTTCTTACGGTCGCTCATATCTCGTGTGCAGACAGCTGGATACCTTTTTTTTTTTTTTTTTGGCCAAGATTTACTTAATTGCACTGTTTAGCATAATCATGCAAATAATATGATGGGAGAAATGTGTCTTTTTTCCAATCTTTTTATGGAGCCAGATGTTCAGAACCATTAATAAGGAGCACAGAATGAACTTTATCACTAAGGTTTTGCTTTGGTGAATTCTCGAATGCCCACACAGCTTCACAGCCAAACTACGAAACTCAACAGCACCCATCACTTGGCAGTCCAGGAATAAGAATGAGGAAGAGAGAGGCAATTTGTCATGAAAGCCTTGGCTGCTTTTTCATGACTGGAATGTGTGGAAGTAAAGACTTAAGTCATGCAGTAGAAGCTGAAAATGTGATGCCAATTGCCCAGCCTTGACAGGCATGAGGGGGAAAAAAAATACCATCTGCTTTCATAAGTAAGCTATATTGCCAAGATGCTGCAACAAAAACACTCGCATATTCTTTACGGCTGTATGGAATCAGAAAACGGAATGTTTTTACACTCAATGTGACAGCCCATCACTTTTAGTTCTATAGCGAATATGGTAAAAGGGTCACCAGGATTTAAAGCATGTTGATATATTACTAAATGGCCAGATTGAGGCTAATGAGCAATCGCACCCTGAGATCATGGCCACCTAAAGGGAGCGTGTTTAATGAGCTTTTAGGAGAACAATCCTCCAGGAAAGGCCCAAAAAAAAATAAAAATAAAAAATAAAAAAAATAAACTACAGGAGGGAGTAAAGTAGCGCACTCACATTTATATACCTTCTACCAGCTTCCATTAATCATCAGCAAGGTTATAATTTCATATTACATAGGATTTCTTAACAAGTATACTGGATTTTTTTCAGTATTGGATGAAGAACGCTGGCGTTCGTCCATTTGTCAGTATGACTGTGAACAACATTCTGACCACACCCATGCACGGGGTTTCACCAAACTTGGTGGGGACGCTACCCTATCTGAGTCCCATACATGATTTGATTTTGGGATGTCAGGGTCAAAGGTGAAGGTCAGAGCAAGGTCACAAAGTTTAGACACACCATTGCTAAGGAACACTAACAGAAAACCATATACAGACTTTAAAATGAGAAAATTACCTTTGATCTTGAGTGACCTTGAAAGGTCAAACCTCAGGCATCTCATAAAATCTTCAAACTCCAGGTTTCTTTTCTTTAATTTGATCACATACTACTGAACATATCCTCAGATGAGCACATAGGTCATTAAAACCAGTATATAAACCAGTATATAAACCAGGTATAAAAACCAGTACCCATATAGGGCCTACTTTCTACATTATCCATGCTGCAAGGTGGAGGTACCATAAGTTCTACGAGTGTTGTATGCTTTAAGATCTCCTTACACTGAAACAAAGTACCATATAGGCTTGGGTTGTCAAAATGGGGGCAGGGGAGCTCCAGTGTCTTGCACAGAACCATGACCTCAACCACAAGGAACCCTCTCGAGATGAAATGGAGTGCTGACTGCACCCCAGGCCTTTTTGTCCAACACCACAGCGGTTGAATGAACCCTAATCGCTACAGCCGTACTGCAAAATTCACAGAAAATGGAGGATATCATCTCAGAAAAGAGGGACTAAATCTGGAACTGGATTTTCAATATGCATATAATGGTGTGGTCAATGATCAACATCTATTTGGCTTTATAGTGCATCTAGTCTTGGCAGTTGGAAATAAATGGCTATAGATGTCCTTGAAGACCGCCAACCATGATGCTTGAGGCCCAACCAAGATCACTGACCTGTAAATAGGTGTATTTCATGTGCAAGAAAGACCAACCAAAAATAGTCGGTCTGCAGCTCTAGAAGATCAGAGACCAACCAACTATCTGCTCTCTGGACCAAGATACAAGCAACATGATTGGCTGAACTTGTTAAGATCCCTCCTGAATCAATCCATGGTCAATTATGGACAGGAATCATAAAACCTGCTCACAAACACAAGACCCATGCTTGATGTTCTGGATGTTCATGTTCCGCCAGGTCAACTGTCAGTACAAGTAGGTACAAGTAGTTTATATGTTTATATTTTCCATCAAAAATCAAAGACCAAACAAAAACAGGGAGTTAAATGTAAACATTGCTATCTGGCCTTTGGTCTGAAAGAGTTCTCTATTGCTATAGGCTCTATTTCAAAGTCACAGCCAGTTGAAAAAACAGATTGTGAACCTTCCCGCAGTAGGGTAATTCATTCCCTTGATCTTCATTCAAAGCAGGAGTCTCATTTGATCATTTCAGCTGAGTGAGAACACAGAGCCAAGATTGCACGTCTATCGTAAACCGTTCCTGACGCTACCTCCAAAGAATTACCACCCAGTCTGCGAAATTCGACAGCTTTTGTGTACGACAAGTGGTCTAGGGGCAACTTGACCAACCTTGAATTCCTCAGACTGAGCAGAACTACCTTGGGAAACACATTCATTTCAGGATACGTTGAGCTCGGAGTAATTCGCGCGGAGAAAAAAAAAGAAATCATTCCACTTGGACAAGTGCTGCGTTTTGATTTGTTGCTGAACAGGAAACCTGCCTGGTACTGGCTTTCAGTTAGAGCTTTCTAGGGGCGTTACCTTTCCCCAAAAATATCAGTAATTGGAGACAAAAATAAATCTCAAAAAATGAAGACTGGTTTAAAAAAAAAAAAGAAAAAGACATTTTTTTTGGTGGTTATATACGAAAGAAAATAAATTGACGCTCACTATTTCAAAAGCCGACTAAGTCTGTTGTCGATCAAGGAATGACAGGCCAGCAGCAGAATTTCCCTGAGCTGGAAATCCAAGGAACTCATTTGTTCACCCGTGTGCATTATCGATGAGACCGGCAAAGACTGGCAGACTTTCCTGTTATTTAATGGCTCAAAAAGCCATGAAGTCAACACATCCTGCCTTACAATTTAGCGATTTATAACAGGCGCGCTCCTACACATAGATTAACTGTCACTTTGTCACGGCAACTCATAAAATGAAGTGGGATTTAGCTAGTACAATGCTAATCTACTTAATGTCAAGAAGGGCATTCTTCATTTCCTTCAACTTTAAAACCAGTACCCCGCTGTTCACGCATCCATGGCAGACCTTTCCATTAAACCGCAAACAAGATCTTTAAATTCGCATCTCTCACTCATTTGCTGAACCACTTAACACTACTCTGGGGGGGGGGGGGGTTGGGGGTACATCCTGAATACATCTGAAACAGATAATTAGCCTAATGTGAACGTCTTTGACATAACCCACACAAGTATGAAGAACAAACGCTACACACAGCCCGGGACTTAAACCCAGGACCTTCTTGCTGTGAGGCAGACGTAGTAACTGCTACGTCACCGTGACGCCCAGAATATATTATCTTGAAATATCTATTTTTTTTTTATTATTATTCATTCACCTTCAGCATTATTGAAGAAAAACAACTCCAGCTCTTTTAGAACCGCCGCAATAAAACACGAACCACCTTGATATCAGGGAAACGCAAGAAAAGTACAAGCCGTAGCACTAAATCTCACCCGTTTCATTGCTCCGCCTATTCCACCTAAAAGCAAAAGCTATAAATATCACACAGTACCATGAGACCAAGGGAATGTGATTTTGTCTATGCAGAACCATATTCATTTAGGTGGATCTGAACATCGATTCAGGCCTTATTATCAGGAGAGCAATCCGAGCGGAAAGGCCACCAACATGCGACCTTGGGCACGGGAAGCGAAATAAAAGGAACAATAAATTATGCATGCACTCACAAACAACAATTCTCTAATTTAATACAGGAGATGGCCAAGCCGGCGATGTTATCACACCGTGGAATAAAATAACAGCGTTGAGTGAGTGACGGGGGAGAAGATTTAAATGACAGGTTATATCAGAGCGAGACTGCAAGCCATGATGGTGTTCGGTGTACACAGCATGGGATGCCCTAGAAGAACCTCCAGGCTGTTGTGGCATGGTGGAGTGGCTGGTCAAAGCTTTCAATTTGCTGCTCTTTCATTAGGACAGGCAAGAGAAACCCGCAAGGCAGCCTGATAAGCCTTCTTTCCTCACCTTGTCGACTTCAGAACGTGTTGATGTCCTCCACAAAGTTACAAACTTTGCGACATCTAAAACTGCAAATGTGGAAAACTTTTAAACAGGTTTGTGCAGGTTCCATGAAACTGATTTACTTGTAGCTGTTGTTAAAAAGGTGAAAGGAAAAAATACACCAAGCAAGTCTAGGATTTGGGCTTCATTTGCATTAAAAGGAAATGGGTTATAAATCATTCAACAATAAATTTCCATGGCAACACAGCTACTAAGTGTTGAAAATATTCAAACACTTAAAAATCAGCAGCAACTTCTGATTCGAGAAAAAAAAAAAATATGCAACTGGACTCAAAACAGGATGGTACGTAAAGGCACAATCACACGATACCGATCATGATCCCGTTTTGCGCCATATTAGATTCACATTCCGATGTTATTCTGATGTTAGTCCGATGTTTCAGACGATTTTGTTCAGACATGCACCAATGTTCTCTGATTGTCACCCTGTGTTTTATCCGATCTTATTCCGATGATTTATCCAATCTTTTATCCGATGTTATTTGGATCTATAACAATGTCACTTTGATTTATAGCGATGCTGTACCGATGTATCTCTGATACTACGTAAAAATAAAAAGTATATATACTGTTACACCGATTACTACCAACGTTTTCTGATTTTTACATACATAAAACAAATAATAATTATAATAATTACACTCCTAACATTAACATTCCTAAAATATACTTCCCAAAAGTTTTCCCGAAATTCTACAATGTTTTTTGATGTGTCCCGATGTTCTCAGATTTACTCTGATGCAACACTGGAATATTATCAGGCCAAATTTTGATCGGTATCACGTGAGCGCAACTTAAGGTTATCTGGGCATCTGAAAGAAACGTGACTGGCCATGGACACCAGGTTTGCTAATGGGAATAAGTAAATACTCCATGAGAATGGCACGGTCTAACTGGCCTGCTATCAGGGGATTAAAAGACCTGAATTATACATCATGGATGGCACTCATATCAAAATGACGGACACTTACGTCCGTGACGTTTGTCACGGTCACTTGGAGCAGAAGGCATTATCATTATCACACTTTAAAATGGAAAAATTATCCAGAAAAATCAGTTTTTCTTGTGCTTCAGTGTGGCATATACTAAAACTTTGACTGAGCTTAAAAACACACTGTTAGCTTCAAAGCACTTAGCTCTGCTTGGAGCATGGAACCCACCTGACCTGCCTCGGTCATGGTTACAATATGTAAAAAAAACTATAATGATTTTGTTTTAGTTTGCTTTTCTGTATGTTTCCATGTAGTATTTACCTAAAACAGTAGTCACCAAACCCTTTTCCTAGAGATCCACCACCGTGAAGACTTCGGCTCCAGCCATATCATGCCCACCTGCCCAGCAAAACGTTACCTAAAAGATTTGTTTATCAACTAAACAAAGTGCATGACAATTTTGGTGGGTAATTCGTGAATGCAGGCAGGTTCCCAGGAACAGGGTCGGTGACCACTGCCTTAAGTAATTATTTGCCTGAAGCTCAGTTGTTGTCGCTGTCTTTGAGACAGAACCATTCAGCGATGTCCACCTCGCCTCTGAGGAACAGCCATTAATTATATGGAATGATGTTGATATTAACTGGAAAATAAATCTAAAACCAAAACTATTCCCAGTTTCCAATTCTCACCCAAGAGAGACCGTCATCAGCAATAACGCCACATTAGGGAACTGCAGTTAATCAAAGATTAACCATTATCACAATCTGGAGCACAATTAGCATTAATGCATGCATTTTGCTAGCAGACCTCCGGCTTACCTCTGTTAATTGGGAATAATTACCATCATGCTACAAGATGAAGGAGGGGAGCTTTTAATTGTTAATTGCATGACCTTGCCTTTTGCCAGAACAAGGTGACTCATCCTCATTGAGCATTCAGTAATGTAGACATCACGAGGAACGTAGCAGGCAGGGAGAAGACATGTGAAATGGAGAAATAGAGCAGCTGTGTCTGAAACGAAATATTCCAGGGACTGCAGGAGGACGTGCTTGCATGTTGCCACTGTTTTTGTGACATCTGATTTGACTCCGCTGTTTATTTCGATGTGAAATCGACCCAGCAATGTGTTTAACAACCCCGCTAGCGAAGACAGGTGCCAGGCACACGCAGGTTTCTCTTAACTAAGATTAATTGCCACTAAATCTGTGATGCAGGGTACAGATATCACTATGCATCTATCAGTTGGGGGGGGGATTGGGTCCACTCTTTGGTCGTCTGGAGCTGAGAAGAGTCTGAGACACAGTTCAATTCCAGCCAAAGATTTTTTTTTTTTTTTTTTTTGGAAAATGAAGACGGAGAAATGTGTGTATTGGGGGTGTGACACAATGCCAGCCTTTACCCAATTTTTATGCTTCTACTAACAGGTGATGGGAGAAAGAGGCAGACAAGAGAGACGAGCAGAACGGGAGGGAGATTAGACTCCCAGCAAATGGTGTCCCAGTGCATATCTGCAAATGGCGGACGATTTCATATTTCACACTCAATCTGTACCGAGCACCTCTGGTGAATCTCTAATGACCAGGAGGATTTGGAGTGCAACGGACAGAAAGTTCAACAGGATTTATAGTGGCACGAGATCAGAATAACAAGCACGCGCACGCCGCAGTGAGGTGTTTGTGGTCTGCCCAAAAGGACCTCAATTTTTTTTTTTTTTTTTTTTTTGCCTGGTGCTGCAATTAATGCTGTTGGATGATCTCGGCTGCTGCCCGGCTCTATCCGAACATCAGCGGCTTTGGCTTCCTTTCCTTCCTCCCTACGGTCAGTGCACTACTGCACACGTCGGATAAAACCAATACAGACACGCATCAAGTTCTAGCCTCGCTTTATAGGCAGGAGAAGCTGGCTGAATAATTCAGTGTCACACAACGGGGATGAGTTATACAACTTATTTCTCACAAAACGTCTTCGTGACAATTTCCTGTGTTACAAGAAAGCCGTGACGGCAAACCAAAATGGCAGTTATAGTCTGGTTCAACACATTACGCATCACATCGTTTTAGAGTGTCCGCAAAAACGTGACTGGGTGTCAAAATTTATTTGCTTCAATAACTCTTCTAGTTCTTCTTGCATCAAGAAACACAAGGCGTTTGACTTTGGTATGCAAGCGCAACGCAGAAAGGAAACAGCTGTACCTGTCCAAACTGTTTAGAACTGAGCCACACTCCTTCAGCAATGGCGAGCTTTCGATTTAAAGTTGAACTCCGTCACAGTGTTGGGTGACTTCTTCAGGTTCGGAAATCCGTTCGCCACCATCAGGCAGATAAGGGCAAGTTATGCTGCTGCGAAAGCAAGATATTTTTAAGGACTGGTTCACTTCAGCTTGCTTTGCTTGAGGTTCAGTTGACTGCAAGCAATTTTTAGAAAAATAGATTTGCTACCTTTGGAGAAATGTTTTCCATCATAAATGATGGCGATTTGAGGTCAGTTTTGGTCTGAACTTAAACATGCAAGTCAAAAAGTGTTTTTAATCCCCATAATGATGGGTTTTAATCAATTTCAATAGAGTAACAACTGCAAAAAAAAAATACAAACCCTCTCTATTTTCACAAATGTGAGATTTTTTGGAGGAGTCATATTACAGCAGACCCAGCAGGGGGTGCTGTGCATTTCGTTTTGTTTTGGAGGTTTTTGGACAAAAAGTCTCGTGAATTTTCATGAAATATCAATCAGGAGTGGGGCTCTGGACAAGGAAGACTATATTGAATTTTAAAGATGATCCGGATCAAGTGAGATGATTTTTGACATTTTGTTCATATGGGGGATTACTGGGCTTGGCGAAGGTTGGCACTCTTTGAGTTACAATAATGCACTCAGATCCTATTCCTTGGAACTTTTTCCTCAATTCCATTTGGGGTCCACAAGGATAAACTTAGCTTACCGGGTTAAGGGCCTTTACTCAAGGGCCAAACAATGGCAGGTTGCTGGTGCTGAACACTCAAACCAACCCTCCAATCAAATTCAAATTCAAAATTTGAATCTTGTAGTTCAATAATCAGGAACCTTGATTCTTGACCCTTTAACCAACACTGGTCCAAAAGTACAGTAGTATCTAGACTGAAAATATTGTACACAGTAAACCCAACCAATCATAATGGGTTTATGATAAGCTTTAACTGAGATTTGTTCTGCTTCTTTAATGCACTGTTTGCTAAAGGTACTCCACACTCCGGATGATAACATATGGATAATTGCGTTTCCACTACCCTCCCTGTTGACAGTTGGCCCAGAATACTGGAGAAACTACAAGTTTTTGTTGTTGGAAAGTGGCCCACTAATTTCTCCGAGTGCAAATTCAACAAGCAGCTTGTGAAGGCCTGTTGGCACCAGTTACTCCTGTTAGATTTTATTTTAAATTTTAGCCATAAAATAAGCCATAAGACTTTCTGATCCTAGAATTTCTTTCAAGCAAAGTCAGTGGTTTGTTTCTAAACGCATTACTCCTGTTAGAAAATCATTGCTGAAAACATGTGAGAGCAAAGCAAGACTGCTTAGTACTGTTTTATCGAATTTTTCTAGATGATTAATAACTTATTTCTGTGGTGTTACAAACTCCAAGCATTACAGTATTACTGGTTTACATGCACCCTGTGGCCTCAATACAAACCTGATTACTGCTACAAGGTCGATGCTCAAAAGAGGAGCATGAACATCCCTTAGAAAATTTCATTATCCCCCATGAACAAGTGCAGTTCAATTCCAGTTGCACCCGTCACTCCAGTTGAAATCTTTGGTGTGGTTTTCCAGAGATACTCAATTAATTACAGCTCGTGAGGAGGAAAAGTGTATAAAGCAACCTGCCAAAACTTTGCAAAGAACAAACTCCAGGAATGTACCAAAAGCCCTTAATAAACCAAGCTGTTAAGGGACAAGACTGGCCCAGAACAAGAGCCAACACAACCAACATTCTATTTCCCACACAAGTTCAAGCTGAAGAAGGCCGTCATGAATATCATATGATTTCCTGAGGAGTGTGTGATGAGATCGGCGGTTTAGTGCTCAGAGAGACCAAATCAGCCTTTCCGAATGTGTGCGAAACATCCCAGTGAGTCTCATGGCAATGTAGACGACATACCAGGTTAAGACTGTCATATTTGAGCAAGGTGGTTAAAATCATTCAAAAACATGAAGACACCTGAAAACCCACCAACCATGTTCTCAGAGTTCCCCAAAGACCTTAGGTCCAAACTTCATTATGCTCACCTGGCCATCTTATTATTGCCTTAAGAAGTTCTTAATAAGCTCAAAGAGGTGCGTTAGATTCTGGTTGGAGATACCTGCAGGAAGGTGGATCTCCAGGAACAGAGCTGTTTACTAGCATAGTAGACACTGTTGCTGCCCCAAAACTCCAAGGTCTGGTTCAATTTGGTTCGACCTGAGCTTCACATCTTCTCCGCATGTATGCATGTCCTCCCACGCCCCAATGGCATTTCAGTAAATGGGACGGCTATGTTAAATTGCCCTAAGATAGTCCAATGTTTGAATGGTATTCTGACAATTGACTGACATCTCACGCAGGGTTTATCCAAGCCTTACACCCCATCTTTCTGGCCAGGACAACTGGATTACTGTAGATCAGTAAATGAATCCTAAAGGACACGAATCACTTCTCATGCTCATTCTCGTTTCTGTGCACCACAAAGCTGTTGTGTCTGGGAACTCTTAATAAATAACTTTACTAAAGAACTAAAGAAACCAAACCTTCGGCATCTGCGACCCATACCCTAAAGATTCTCTCGGCTCACATACTGTTCCGTGACACACCCACACCGTGCGCCAATAAACTCATTCAGTCCGTCAGCACTGCACAAGATGGTGGACATTTTGATTTGAGTTAAGGGTCAATGATCAGGCTAATGTACACACGGATTCTTGTCGGCCAACTGCCCACTTAACACACTGCTTCTACAAGGCACAAGCTCTGGATTGGGTTGAGCTCTGCGCACTGTGCTGGCTCGTCAGTTTGGGACTTCATGTTGAAACAGCGGTGCTGAAACCCAAAGCGCAACACTGCCACCTTTTGAGAGACCAGGAAAACTACCTGCCACGGAAAGGTTTAAAACGAATGAAAACCTGCCACAGCAGCAGGCATTGAGGCATTTCTCTCAGGCTGGAGAGAATGATCACAGCAATAACGAAGTCCTCTTACCACCTTTACATCTGCTAGCATGCTCATGGGGAGCAAAGGAGGTGGGAGGAAGAGAGGCAAAATTATAAGCTTCTGTGGAATCTGTCATTGAGCCAAGATGACTGCCTCAGCAAAAAGCGGCCAGTGAGACTGATTTTAAGTGTGATGGACTGCTAAAAATAGTGCTGGGGCAGACTGCAGTCTGCCAGGCTATGAATTATGACTTCAAAATCAAGTCAAGAGTTCAGGGTTTTAGTGCGTCTCCTTAACAAGTCGTCATTTCTGTGTGCTTATAATTTCTTCTTTGATATTAATAAAGAACTAATTTATTGCTATTAACACTTAGTCGCGCCCTGGAAGCAAACACTCATTAGTGATACTGACATAAGTTTCGACAAGCTCCAACAGGCAGTCTGGACCAACAAGGTTGTTTCCTGTCCTCAGAGAACAAAGAACCTGACCTCAATTATAGGGTTAGTTTGTCAGAAGGCTGGGACTACATAGTGCTAACTAAAAGCGGAAATAGGCGTGGAACATCAAATAGGTATAAAACGTGAAATAGGCGTGGAACATGGCTTCGACATGCGTCTGATGTCCTGTCTAGTGTCTGCGCGTGCCCAAAACTGGAAACCCAAAAAAGCCGCTGCATTACTGAGTTAATGGTGATTGGGTGTTATGTATCGCTGACTTGTATAATGACCTGCAGCAGATTTATTATTAATATTGAAACTGAAATCCAAAGAATAGAGGTTCATACACCACTGTTTAGACTCGCACAGAATAAAATAAAAAATGTATACATTGAATTAATAATAAATAAAACATTCACATTCACACCTAGGGACAATTTGGAACAATCAATTAGCCTACTGTGCATGTCTTTGGACTGTAGGAGAAAACCAGTGTACCCCGGGAAAACGAACACAAGCACAGGGAGAACACGCATACTCCACACAGAAACACCTGACCCCGAACATGAACCCAGGACCTTCTTGCTGTGAGGCAGATGTGCTTGCTAACCACTACGCAACGTGCCACTGAACATGAACTCGTTAACCGAACAATTAAGAAAATGCATTAGAAGATCTTTGAAAATGAAACAACTTTCCAAACAAAAAGAATAAAAATGCAAATACTGCTGTTATTTATATAATTAATAGGAGAAATCAAAATCCAAGCTTGATTAAGTCGACAGTGTGAAGTTGATTTTGTATTTCTTCCCTGCAAATGAGTTCTGACCCAATGCTGCAGAATACCCATTGCTTCAACCTGATTCACACTGTTCTGAAATAATGTGCTGATCTCTAAATCTGGCTGCCAGAGCGAAGCGACAACTCAAGTTTTGACAATATCACATCCCAGGTGCTGTAAGGCCACTCGAGATGTTGCACATGCATTAAATATAAATATAGCTGCACGTTATTTTGATAAAAAGCTCCCGTTCTGTACTTAACCGTATTTGTCTAAGCAATGTTTGAGATCAGGGTTACCTTCGTCAAAGTCGGCGTCATCTTCTGTGTGCTGCGGAAATGGGAAGCAGTCGGTGATCTCCAGGCGGTCGTCTACCAATAGCCCCAGCAAGACACCCTGGACCACCTCGCTGCCCTGACCCTCCTCTTGGTAATGCTTTATGATCTTTACTACCACCTGCAGACATACAGACCAACAGTGCTCAGACACTCAGAGGGTACCGGAAGGTTTATACTGTATGCAAGTAGTGTATATGTGCGGAAGATATTTATGGTCAATCGAGTTCATATGTTTAACCAAGTACTGAATATGAAAGTGGGTTTATAATCATATCTGTGTTTAAAGGGGAAAAAACGATCCAAATGTAGGAACCAAGAGGAAGGGGCATGAGGCTAATGGATGCACAACCCCCCATACTGTGTCTTTACTCTCACTGTGGGGTAGCTGCCCTCTGAAAATTGGTGCTGGGGCCTCTGGTTCTCATGATCTTCTCATTCCTAGACCTTTTGCCTACATGCAATCAAATCTACCAGGATGCAGTTCAATGTCCTTTAACCTGAAAGATCTCTTTAACTTGTTGTTTTTGACAATCATTTCATATGCCTTAATATACAATCTTTCCAGGTTTTTTCTTCAGTCAAGCTCGGTCTGCTGTGGTACCTACCTGAAAAATGCAATGAGAATATCAATACACCTAATATTTATTTATTGCTAACCACCCACTGCCCACTACGTAGTGCAGCCAGTGGTGTAGTTAGTGTTCTGGGGTAATGTTTGAGAGGTTGTGAGTTTGATTCCATTCAGACCCCCACTGGGCTCAGACTCATTGGCAAGGTCTCAACCAAAAGTGTCCGTCAGTCCACCCACCAATATAAATAGGTACAAGTACTGAGAAAGTAACCCAAGATGGACTACCGTCCCATCCAGGAGGAAATGAACTCCTAGTCGCTTCACGCCTTAAGAGCCAGTAGGCTTGGGGGTAAAAATTCTAGCAGACTTTACCACTACCTCTCCAAACCCAAAATTATCTAATTTGGTAACATTCTAATTCAACGCAAACCAACATAAGTTCTTTAACTACCTACCAAGTATTGATTGGTAAAGTCAGTTAGTCTTGAAACTACTTACCTTTACGGAATTTGGCAGGAACTCTTTTCCAGAGCAACGTACATATTTCACATCACCCATTCATACAACTGAGCAGCTGAGAGTTAAGGGCCGTGTTCAAGGGCTCAGCAGTAATAACTTCTTCGTGGCACTGGGGCTTGAACCCCCAACCTCCTAATCAGTAACCCAGAGCCTTAACCGCCAGTGCCAGTTCTTGAGCATGAAGGCCCGGCCTCCCAACAGGACCCCCAGTTCTTTTCAGGGTAGACACTAGGCCAAAACTACGACACACAGCAAAAGCAGCTTACCACAAATCCCTGGGATGAAAGACTATTCTGAAAGCCTGCGGTTTTCTCTCTTGCAATCCTGAAAGGGGCTTTAAGGTCAAAACAAGCTGAAAGGTCAACTCCCTCAGAGCACGGACAAGTTGGAATAGAGCTGGCAATTGAGAAGAGGGGTTGGTTGGCTAGCCTAAAAAGTTCAGAACATTAGTCAAGCACCTGTTTCCCTAAACGAAATGGATGATGCCGCAAAATGCACATCAAGGCCAACGCTGAGATCACAGGGTCTGACCAGAATGTGCATCTGTTCCCAATTTACAAGCATATTATCTTCAAACAGCTTTTGGGAAATGCACAAACACCACGATATGAAAGGAAAGAGAAGCCAATTCTCCCGCTTATTAGAAATGACACGTCATTTGCATCCAAGCCGTTCTTCATGCTAAGGATCAGGCCAATTAGGCTGTGATTTGCCAGTCCATTTTGTTTTCTCTCTTTTTGCTCGCAGTTTCAAAGCAGCCAACACTTCCGTGATGCGTGCTTAGTTTCAGCAATCAGAGCACAGTCGTTGCGTATAAACCAGATACAACAGATGCTGATCCAGATGTAGAGGACTTCATGCATTCTAGTCTTTTCAGTGAAGATCCTGCAAGTTTGGTAAAGAGTTTCAGTGTGAAAAAAAAAGTTTGAATTATGTCAATCTTTTGAAAAATCAATTACAAAGCATTTGAATAAAGACATGCATGCAGTCAGACTTTATGCAAACACTCACTGGATGCACTGAGAGATGAAAGAGTATGTAAAGTAAAAGTCTCGGCTTATATTTAGGCAGAGCAGCGACGACACGTCTCTCAAAATCTCAGAAGCTCTGTACTACTTACGGAAAAGTACTTACTTACTGTACCACTTGCTTGCAAAAGATCTGCATTAAAGCACTTCTGATACCAAAATCTTGCTTGGAGGACAAGAAAGAAAGAAAGGACTGGTTGGACAGAGGCAGTCAACAAGGATTGTTGGTTCTGCCAAGACATACTGAAGGTATAGTGTAACTGTGTAACTGTGTGACGGTAATGACTTAGTCGAAAGTCAGGGATGCACCAAGATGCTAATATTGGGCCTTTGAGCCAGGAACTTCGCCCTATTCACTCTAGGGTTGTCTTGTCATGGAGATGACGCTACGTTCTGAACCCAAGTCTCTCAAAGTCTCTCAGAATCTTGGTCCTTGACCAAAACCAGGAAAAGTACCTGGACAACACTTATACTTGCATGCTGCAAAGAGTCCAAAATATATCCTGCCATGACCGTTGATCTAACAGTCAGCTATATGCAAACCTTCCACACCTCTCTTTTCTAATAACATACAATGACTACGTCTTTGGCGTCATGTTCTGTGGGATGACCAACCTGCAGCCCAAGTGCTACTATCCGTGTACTAGGCCATCCCTGCCCCACTTTGAAGACTGCTGCCTTTCCGAGAACCATCTTAGCACATTCCCGGACTTGATGGGACTCTTCATCAATGACTTCTCAATGCCTCCCTGCTGTTGACAAGATGCATAGTTATGGCTGTCACCCAGTAGATGGAGCTACTGGCCATGTGTTCTTTGATATCATATCTCTAAGAATAAATTTCCTGGAGAATGTAGAAATCTGGTTAAAATGGCAAAAAAAAATGCTGGCTAGTTACTTTTTCCGATAATGTGGGAAGGGAATGCGCTAAGGGCGCTATCGCTGATGGACAGGCTTGGTCAAAGTTATTACACCAAATCACTGATCTTCCAGACAATAAATACCCTTTGGAAGTGGGCGGCATGGTGGCGCAGTGGTTAGCACGTCCGCCTCACAGCAAGGAGGTCCCGGGCTCGAGCGTTTCTGTGTGGAGTTTGCATGTTCTCCTAAGGCTAAGGCTAATTGTGCCAAATTGTCCCTAGGAGTGAGTGTGAATGGTTGTATGTGTGTTGCCTTGCGATGGCCTGGCGAGGTGTACCCCGCCTTCGCCCAGAGTCGGCTGAGATGGGTGCCAGCCTCCCTGTGATCCTAATTACGATGAAGCGGCTTAGAAAATGAATGAATGATACCCAGTGGAAGCAACACTTGTGCTGCCTTTGCTCCTTCACACACAAATAGAGAAATCATAAACTGGATTCAGGGCTCTGCTGCGCGTGCAAGCCAGTGCTTTTGATTTTCACTCAAAGTCCCTCTGGCTATTTCTAATCGTTGTTATTGGTCGTTGTCATAGAAGTTAACGCAAGGGCGAGGATTCAATACGAAGAATATCAATATTCGTTTGCTGTAAAGGAATTTAGCATGGTGGCTGCGTCAGATTCTCAAAATCAATCCGCAACAGGAAAGAGCACTCTTTTGGCATCAGCGGCCTGACGCCACCTCTAATCCTTCCTCCATTCTTATCTCTTGATGATTGATGGAAACAGATTTAGCGAAGGCACACAACATTTGTTCCTCCGGCCAGGCTTTCCTGCCACCTACGCTGTGACAACGGAGACAACGTACAGGATCTCGGATGTTGGCTAACGATGCCTGTGAACACCGCACACATGCCTGCTGGATTTCAAACAGTCCTCCCTTTCGCCTTCTGCGGCTCTCTGACAATCAGCTGGACCAAAAAGAAAAAATGATTCACGGTCACGATTTAAGCTCAGGAATGGAGTGATGCAATGCACAGAATCGACTGCGCTCCAAAGGAGGAGTGAATTATTTATTAATCACATTCTCTATATTTCCATCCAGGACACTGTACTGTTCTCATCATCAAGGGAGCTGGAAAATTCAACAAAGGCTGTACTGTGAGCCATTCGAAGGAAACCCAAGGGACTATAATCTGAAAAACCGTGAATGAGGTTGACAGGAATGTCCTCAAATGTTTATAGAATATTTTTAACAGTCTTGATTTGCATCAGGGACGAAAAAAAAAGAGAAGAAATACATACCCAAGTATTCTTCTGCAAGTCTGCCCCCTGTCGGCCACAAGGAAGAAAACACAGGACTGACATAAGCCGGTTCATTTAATCTTCAAGGATCAGTCCAGCTGAAATTATAGATTCTTTGAGGGGGAATTTTTTTTTTTTTTTTTTTTATAAAATCGGACAAACGACATAATAGAACAAACATATTAATATTAACCAATGATTTGTATTAGTTAACTTAAAACAGCTGCTTCGAAAGCTGTTGTCCATTTTACATTAAACCTCAACATGGACTTCCTTCCAACACACGTACGGTGCAAGTCTCCATGAAACGGCTTGAGAGATGCGATTTTATCCCGAATCTTCACATGTTCACGTCCCACAGACTGATTTAAAGACATGACTCCACACCCCTGGCTGAATCGACAAAATTTTTGGGGGGGTTTTTAAACATCACCACCTTTACTCACACCTGTCCACTCTCACCTACACCATTTCATATCAGAGTCATATCGGGAGGATGTTAAATGTAATTTCTTATTTTGCAGGGGTTCCCTCGGAGACCGGATTAGTGTTCTCTGTTCTTTTCTCATGCTCCGAGAACATTAAAAATGGAAATACCCACTGGTTGACTCCAAACTCAATCATTTTCATTGATGGTGTGTACAAAACCGCGTTCTCGATCAGCCTGGTAGTGACGGGTGGGTAGAGCAGCTCGCTGTAGAGACAGCACTGATTTCCACCTCCTTACAAATCAGTGAATAAACTCACAACGAGGCGACAGTGTAACAGAAACAAGGCAACAGTTTGCAGGAACCCTCTCACTCACTGACTCATTTCCCGAACCGCTTTATCCTACTAGGGCCACGGGGAGGCTGGTGCCTATCTCAGCCGACACTGAGCGACTGCAGGCAAGGGCGACTGCAGGGTACACCCTGAATAGCTATCCAGACTGTCACAGGGACAAAACACACACAGCTATACACACTAGGGTCAATTTGGAACAGTCAGTGTCGTATCTTTGGACTGTAGGAGAAAACCAGAGTACGTGGAGAAAGCCCGCCCAACCGTAGGGAGAACTCCACACTTAAATGCATTCACCGAGCCCGGGACATAATCCACGGAACTTTTCGCTGAGAGGCGGACGTGCCAACCATTACGCCACCGCACCATCCTAGCTTGCAAGAATGTCAGTGTAAAGCAAGCCACGCCCACAGGGGCGGGACATACACAGTCAAGAGAGCATTTCAGTGGACGAGCACAAGACTAGTACTACATGACTCATAAAAATCACAGGAAGTGACAGACTGTGACTTTAAAATGAATAAAAACATCTTTAATATAATAATAATAATAATTGTTGTTGTTGTTGTTGTAAAAATAAAACATTCTAGTAAACAACAATCCTTCCATGTTTGTTTTTCGACCACGCCCAAGCATCCTGTAGCAGCAGTTTTCATTTTATTAAGTTTTAATTCTTCTGTAGGTTTTAAAGCTTATAAAGCTGCTGTGCTGAGAAGTTTAAAGGTTCTTCAGGTCTCCTACCGGCTGGGAGCCCCTGCGCCATGCTAACTCCTGTTAGCTTCTCTCCTCAATCATTTCACTTCCGGCTTCATTACAAAACATGAAACTGTCCGAGTAAATAAATGATGTCCAACTCAGCAGTGCTTCAATCCGGACGCGTTTAACTTGTGAATCGACTGAGGAAGAAACTCCAGCGGATGATTCCTCGCGCGACGCCATTGTTGCACATGAACCGGATGTAAACACAAAAGTACTTCCGGTATCCGCTGTTGCTAGTAGTAGCAGTACATAGACTTATGTAGCAGTTCTGGGATTATTTTCTCCCCCCACTTTTTACCCTTTATGGCAAAAAGCCATTCTGTTACATCACTTCTTCCTCACTCCATCATCACTCCATCATTATTCCATCATTACTCCTCTTCCTCACTCCATTATCACTCCATTATCACTCCATCATTATTCCATCATCACTCCTCTTCCTCACTCCATTATCACTCCATTATCACTCCATTATCACTCCATCATTATTCCATCATCATTCCTCTTCCTCACTCCATCATCGTTTCATCATTCCATCATCACTCCATCATCATTCCATCATCATTCCTCTTCCTCACTCCATCATCACTCCATCATCACTCCATCATTATTCCATCATCAGTCCTCTTCCTCACTCCATTATCACTCCATTATCACTCCATCACTCCATCATCATTCCTCTTCCTCACTCCATCATCATTCCATCACTCCATCATCACTCCATCATCATTCCATCATCATTCCTCTTCCTCACTCCATCATCACTCTATCACTCCATCATCACTCCATCATTATTCCATCATCACTCCATCACTCCATCATCACTTTATCCTCATTCCTCTTCCTCACTCCATCATCACTCCATCATCATTCCTCTTCCTCACTCCATCATCACTCCTCTTCCTCACTCCATCATCACTCCATCATCATTCCTCTTCCTCACTCCATAATCACTCCATCATCACTCCTCTTCCTCACTCCATCATCACTCCATCACTCCATCATCACTCCATCATCATTCCTCTTCCTCACTCCATCACTCCATCATTCCATTATCATTCCTCTTCCTCACTCCATCATCACTCCGTCACTCCATCATCACTCCATCATCATTCCTCTTCCTCACTCCATCATCACTCCTCTTCCTCACTCCATCATCACTCC
>JAQMYF010000004.1:2868003-2878673 GCA_030014195.1 Neosilurus mollespiculum
GGATCTTGAGGGAACTTGGTGGAATTGTGAGGATCTTGAGGGAACTTGGTGGAATTGTGAGGATCTTGAGGGAACTTGGTGGAATTGTGAGGACCTTGAGGGAACTGTATGATAAAACTTGTATATCTCCTCAATGTTTGATTCGAGGTTCAGTGTACATAATGGGGGAAAAAATATCTGGTGTTCATATACAGCCCACTGTAGAGGGGAGCAAGCCACACAACACTATTCCAGCCAGTCAGCAACAGGGAGCATTTGTGCTCCTGCTTAAAATAAAACCATCCTGTTCCTGAATCGCTGGAGGGAAGATGGGGCTGTTTCTCCGATCATATGCATCTATGAATTTCAGGGGGTGGAGTTCTGGAGGAGCACTGAAGGGATGTGTGTATTTGTTTCGCTTTTAATTTAAATATCAACTGTCTTTTTCCAGAATCGATGAGTTAACCTTTGCACAAAATACTCACAAAATCATTTCAATTTCAATTTTACTCCCTCGCTTGACTTTCAGTGTGACGTGTAACGTGATATCCAACCCTTTTTACTTTAATCACCATCAACGCTCTTACTAACTGAACACACCGTTTATCAGATTGCACATGCAAATGATTCTCTGCATATTAGCTCTGTGTGTGTGTGTGTGTGTGTGTGTGTGTGTGGGGACTGTAATAAAATCACCGCTCAGTGTGTGAGGTGGTAAAACGACTGCATCGGCTCGGATGCTGTTTTAATAAAAACAATGAAATGGCATTAAGTGAAAATACAACAAAAAGCAATTTTTGTTTTTTATGAATAAAAGACACTCCGTGGCAGAATGCTGTGATTTAAGAGGAATAAACAACCTGTTGATGGCTGCTTATCCAACGATCACACTCAGACGAAGTCCGTGAAGAGCACACTGCGTGTTGAAAACTTAGGGCGTGGTCAAAATGGAAAAAACGTGCAGGTTTCAAGTCCATACGTCCATACCAGGTTCGCGCACGGTCTAACACGTTCCTACTAATCTCTTAACACGTGCATGACCACATGCACCACGTCCAATGTTTTCTTACTACAACCAGTCAGGTCACACCAAGCACCTACCACGTTCTCACTGCGGCCATCCGGTCCTTATAAATACTGCACCATGTGCATTTACATTTACGTTTACAGCATATAGCAGATGCGATTTACAGAAGTGCTTTAAAGTCACTATCAGTCTGGACACAGACAGAGTGTTCCGTCAGTCTAACTCAGTGGGTAGGTGTTGTGCGTGCGTTTTTTTGTTTGTTTGTTTGTTTGTTTTGTGCTGCATTTTTCATTTGTTATCAAGTTTTCTTGTGTAATTATTGATAAAAGCCATTTTCAAATTTATCGAGACTAAATGTTGTGGCTGTAGTCACTATTTTTTATAATTTTTTTGCATATTTCTATAAGAAAACAACAAAAACATACTTTTATTTGTCTGCGTTGCAGCTCTGAATGTTCACTTGCCGCCATTTTGCGATAAATGTGTTTTGCGCATACAGGGCTCGACATAACCACTTGCTCCTGTCTTGGGTTTGCATAATAGAAATTTACCAAACAGAGAATAAAAAGAAAGGCCTTATGAAAGTTTCATTTGTCATCATCTATTCATCAATAAAAAAAAAATCAACGCCATCATGTCCCGGGGAACCTATAGGACGAAGGCAAGTTCCTATATCACCGGCAGCAGTGGAGTGACGGCGGCAGTGACGTAAGCGAGGGGGAGCGGAAAGCAACCAAAATCCAGATTACAAATGAATTACTCAAGTCGGCTCAATAACTCGCTCGACTCGACCACCTCCACATTTAACAAGACCAAGTCACGCTTGTACCACACCAGTGAAGCTTCTGCTAGGTTTGAGTTACGCCATTATTCCACCAACTCTGTCGTTACTACGTCCTTATTAAGTTCTCACTGCATCCTGATCCCACCACGTCCTCACTAAGTTTTTTAACATGTCCAAATTTCAACCACGTCCTCCACCTCCTTATCACTTTCTACTACGTTCCTACTACGCTGTACAAGTTCTTACTGTGTCCACGTGATTTTTCGAGGATGAACTGGGAGCGTCGTATCAGCATGACGTCAGATCACTGTTGATTATTTTCCTGTAAATGCCCAGCATGGACTGCTTTGTAGCCTACAGTACTTAAATCTTCGACCCTGGGAAAAGACCGTTGATATTTGAACCAATAATATAGCCAAACAAATACACACGAGGCTCCGCCCGATTGCCAAATTCATTGACACACATTATCATAGCAATGATGCTAACAGTGATGCCCTGTTTTCCTTCCATCTAATCAGTAATACAGTGTGGTTGTTTTGTTAATGGGTATAAATCCTGCCTGTGTCTGATTGGTTGGAAAAGTGTTGTGTGGCTCGCTCTAGGCCACTTTATTTGTTTTTCAGCTATAGAGTTAGGGCTGTGAATGAGCTCTGGATATATAATATATATATAGATATAGATATAATCTATAATATTGGATATTAACCGTGAATTGCAAGCAGGACGGATTAAAATAAGGCCACGTACTGTATCTTCTGACTTTACAGACCTTACGCTTTTTTAGCTGTATGTCTAAAACTCCGGTGCATATCATATTTAGTAACCTGAGTGTCCTTTACTGTAATGAAGGGCGCGAATTTCAGAAGTGAGTGATGTCAGAACCGTTTCTCAAATCATAACAACGTGCTTTCAGAGTAAATTTCGCATTTAAAGATTTTTTCCACATCGAAGATTCATCTACACTCCAGATTCAAAGCGAACAGACTGACCCACTTAGACGCTTGAGTTCTCTTTGTTTTTCTTTTCTCTCTCTCTCTCTCTCTCTCTCTCTCTCTCTCTCTCTCTCTCTTGTCTTCGGAGAGTGTTTCAGACAGCTGTGTGTTGACAGGATGCCTGTTTGACCCTAAGTCACTTTCCCTTTGGCTGAATGCTTTGTCTGGATGTCAAGATATCACGTGCTACTGCCCTCTGGTGGGCTTGTGTGTGTACATACACACACCTGTGAAAAGAGAACAGTAACCCATGCTGTGTTTGTGTGTGTATGTGTGTGTGTGTGTGTTGTGTGTGTGTGTGTGTGTGTGTGTTTTCAGAGCCCTCAGAGGAAAGTGAGGTGATGATTGTAGCTCCTCCGCGAGAACTGACAGTGGTTTTGGGGCGAACAGCTGTGCTGGAGTGTATGGCTCATGGCCAACCCAAACCTTTTGTGTCCTGGAGTAGACAAGGTAATATTGTACACACACACGCGCACACACACACACTAATGCTCCTCACTAAAGCCTAGCATGAAATGAGAGATACACAGCACAAAAATGTTTCTGTGACTCCGCCCCTTTTTTAGTGGGAAAACAGTGTAGATAGACTTAGGCGCAATGTTTTTTTTTTTTTTTTTTTTTTTTTAAGCACAGCACCTACATTTATATTCAGTTCAAGCTGCTCTCAGGATAATAGAAAATTTGAATGCTGCATGCACAAACTTGTCATTACCTGGCCTGAAAGCCATTTTGATCTTTATAAACGCCTCGTTACAGTCAGCAAGCAGATACTTGGCCTTCCTGTGGTAGATCCTCACCACCCCCAGGAGCAGGTGACCAGATGTGCGCAGAGCCATTTTCACCTGCATCAAAAATGTATACATTAATAACTATTGTTTTGAAAAGAAAGTCTCTATTCTACACACAATACAACAATATACCTGTTCATGTACAGTATTACACCACCATAACATCCTGAGCTGTTACTAATTATTCACAAACATGCCTTGAAGGAAGGGTAACAATATTAATCGTTATTTCTAAAAATATTTCTCTAACAAAAAGAACAGAAGGCTTGAATAACTAAATAAATACAACCGTTCTCATCTATTATACGTTGGTACTCAATCACCTTGGGTGAAATGATGCTCTCCACGCTGCTCTCCAGGTTGCACTCAAAGACGTGGGCTTTGGTCAGCTTCTTGTCCCAATGGGCCGCCAGCCAGATCTTGGCCAGCGGCCCTCGCTTACTGAGGACGAAGTGGGCGTAAAACATTGCCCCTGGGTTCGTTCAAAAAGTGTAAGGGTCAGCTACACCTAGACAAAAAGAAACAATTATTGACACACAACTCAGAACTATGATCATAGCAATAGGTAATTTCGGAGGCACTTGGAAAAGACTGTCGGGAAAACAAGGCAGGTCAGGTAATAACGTCAACACTTTTTACACGCAACACGTACGTCTAAATATCACGTTCTAGAAATCGAAAGATTTAGAAATATTATTTTAGTCAAAAATATTTGTGTCATATCTGACCCAGAGGTCAGCACGTCTCCGACACCCAACAATTCATCCGTCTGAATGGATTCACATGCGATTAGCTAATTCAAGTTTATTATTATTATTTTTTTTATCATCAAGATCTTCCAGATACATTAAAAGAGATTTTATAACTTATGAAATGTTCCTAAATTTGATGCTTTTTGGTAAAGACACCATTTATAGGATTTATGTATAAAAGTGGAAAAAATGTGTAATTGGAATTAAAAAAATAGATAAATTTATTACTGTGAGTCGTCAAAAACCCTTGTAAAATATTATATTTGTAAATCTAACATAAATAATAATAAAAAAATCAAAACACCTCAGGGTCAGTGTCCATGTACAGACTAACCTAAAAACAACTACAAGACCTCACTGGACATGAGAGGATTTTTTTTTTTTAGCTTTTTTATTGCTTTCTAATCCCGCATCTTAATATTATATCATCTTTTCTATATTAATTTGCAAATAAATTCAATCAAAAGACCGTTCATGTGCAGAATTCTAGGCTTCTTCTTTTTTTTAGCATTAGCTCGGCTAGCTAGCAAGCACCAGTTGCAAAGTCCCACAAGCGAATTACTTAGTAAACAAATCAAACGTACATAGTCTTAAAAAACGAGATTTAGACGGTACACGCTTTTTTATTTTTATTTTTAATGTTTGCATTTGCAACAAGCTTTCAAAATCAACCGTCGTTGTTGTTGTAAGACGTTAAAAACAACAGCTAAAGAAAAGTAGGTTAACTAACGACAGGTTAGCGTATTAGCTAGTCAGCTAGCCACCAATATTTTGTTAGCATCCACGGCTTCTTTTGTGTTTGTTTATTATTTTAACCAAAACAGGAAATTAATTAAAAAATGAATGCTATTGACGTGATATATGTTGTTCTGGACTAATAAAACATGCAGTGGGATTGGAATATGAAAATAAAACCGTATGTTAGCTATTAAAACATGCTAGCTAAGCGGAGGTGTTAGCCTCGTTAGCTACTCAGCTAGCAAGTGATGATAAACATGGCTAAAACTCCTCCATATTTTTGTATTAATTCCCCAATTTGCACACACGTAAACTCACCATCCAATAATATTCCCCGTTGCAGTCCGGAGTGGGAGAAGATCTCCCTTCCCAGCCCCAAAAAAAAGAACTTTACAACTTGTTTCCCTCCTTCCTCGTCTCTCTCATTGAATCGAACCAAAATGGCGCCCGCTTTTCTTCCTCCCGCTTTTGCGACCCTTTCAAAATCAGCGGGATGTTTACGGTCAAATTTTGCCCGTGGGCGGGACTACTTGACTTGAATGACAGCGTGCCCCTGATTGGCAGGCAATCCTCGTTTCGTGATTGGTTGGTTTAATAAATGATGGCCAGTTATCCCGCCCTCTGCGAGTTTCAGGCGGCCATGTTGAAGAGATGTGCAGAAAGAAGATGGCAGTGTTGGCTTACAAATTAATACCCAAAAAGTCTTCTCCTGCTGGCTTTCTCATGCATTTCTCGAGTATTAAGAAGTACAGCAGGCTTATTTGCACCCTAATAATGTGCGTGAGATACACAATACTGTCTAAAATACCGTAAAATAAATAAAACACGTGTTATTGTTGGATCTCTATTCACCCCGTGGTGCGATAAAATGCATCCCGTCACAAGAAAAGTTGTGTTACCATCCAAAAACCCATTATCTTCTTACATCAACAGTGGTTAACACGTCCGCCTCACCGCAAGAAGGTCCGGGGCTGTGTGGAGTCTGCATGTTCGTCCCGTGCTTGCGTGGGTTTCCTCAGGGTACTCCGGTTTCTTTCCACACTCAAAGCCATACTCATTAGGCTAACTGTAACTCTGAATGTGAATACCTGTGATGCCCTGTTGAGCCGTTCAGTGTCTACCCCGTCTTAACCCGGTGTCGGCTGGGCGGTGACGGGGTACACGGCCTCCCCCATGACCATATACAGTTTGGCAAGTGAGTGAACGAGAACATTCATTCATTCATTTGCTGAACCGCTTAATCCTAGTTAGGGTCGCGGGGAGGCTGGCGCCCATCTCAGCCGACTCTGGGCGAGGGCAGAGTACACCCTGGACAGCTCGCCAGGCCATCGCAAAGCATGAATGAGAACATGCCCCAACATATTTTCTTCCTCTTTCATAGCAAACTGGTAATTATTACAATTTTTCTTATTTCCTATTCTATAAGGACTACCTTTTAACCCTATATAGTCACATTTAATTTTGCAGAACGTTCACGCGGAAGGTTATTTCCTTTTTTTTTTCATCGCAACGAAACCATGAGGTGCAAAATTCTAATCCTGTTTCAAATCATGTGTGTGTGCGGGGACGGGACGGGACTATATGAACGCACGCTACGGCCAAATTATGTCTCCACCTGCAGCAGCGTCCACACAGGAAGCAATGAGCAACAAGCGAATCGCTTCGCTGCTGAGCAGCATGCAACAACTCTTGTTGCCTAGGTAACCCTCGCGCATGTTTCCTGCTTAAAAATCAGTTCAGACTGAAACTGTGAGCTGTAAGTTTCGAGCTGGCTTCCTATAGTAGATCCATGAGAGCTTTTATTATCATTATTTTTAGTTTATTTTAGCTCATTATCATATTAAACAGATTTTTTAGCATTATTATTATTGTGCATTATGAACATTCATTCATTCATTTTTCAAACTGCTTAATCCTAGGGATGTTAGAAATGTCCCAGGGATGCTGGTGCCGATCTCAGGGCGAATTCAAGGGGCAATTCGAAACAGCCAGTTACCCTAATGGGCTTTGGATTGTGGGAGAAAACAGAAGGGCACGGAGGAAACCCACACAAGCACAGGGAGAACGTGCAAACTCCACACAGAAACACCCTTACCGAGCCCAGGACTCGAACCCAGGACCTTCTTGCTGTGAGGCGGGCGTGCTAACCACTACACTGCCATGCCTCCCTATAAGAAATACAGAATAAATAACAAGGCAAATTGGTTGGCAGTTAAAGAAACACAGCTTGTCACAGCTTGTCATGATTTTGTATTAATTAAAACACTGAATAGTATTAAAAGGATTTATTTGGATGGGTTTTGGGTAACTGTATGAACCGAGTCCATTAGAAAATAGTGTGGGCTGCCAGAAACAGAAATAGCTGCAGGAGCAGGCGGACGTGGGATTTAAAAAAAAAAAAAAAGAAAGAAAAAAAAAAAAAAGAAATCTCATGCAAACCTCTATAGAGTGGAGCCAAAATCTGATCAGTACATCTCGGAGAGGTTTTATATCAACACGCCTGATTCATCTAGAAGGGAAAAAAGAAAATCCCTAAACTTGGATGTATTCTGGACATCTAAACCCAGAGTTTGGTTCTCCTGCTTCCATGGGACCACTGGATTCCATCATCCATGTGGAACCTAGTCACTGAAAACATTCGATAGCATTGATTGCACCATATGATATCATTTCTCAGCAGGATTATTGGTTCATTTGGGGTTTTTTTTCCCTCATTCTTTAGCTCAAAACCATGAAGCAGTTGATCCATCATGAAGATGCACATCTTTAAAGGTATATTTTCATCAATCAACACATATATTTTTTTTTTTGCTATGAAGTTTTGTGGAGGTAGAAAACGCATGTTTTTCCCAAACCTTTGTTCAAAATGCTGTTTGGATTAGAATCAAGCATCCCCACCATCCACAGTTCAGGTTTATTATCTATCAAATGCAAGGATTCTGTTCGTGGTGTGTGTGTGTGTGTGTGTGTGTGTGTGTCTTTAATGAATTTGGATCAGCTCAATAATTATTCATTCATTCATTTACCAAACTGCTTAATCCTACCCTATCCGAGGGTGGGGCACTCCCTGAACAGCTCGCCAATCCATCGCAGGGCAACACACACAACCATTCACACTCACACCTAGGGGCAACTTAAAACAGCCAGTTAGCCTAATGCACATGTCTTTGGACTGACTGAGGAAACTAGAGTATGTGGAGACAACCCACACAATTACATGGAGAGCACACAAACGCCACACGGAATCGTCCTCGCCGAGCCCAGGACCCGAACCCAGCACCTTCTTGCTGTGAGGCGGACATGCGAACCACTGCGCCACCGCACGGAATTACCTTCAATTAATTATTTCTCATTCACACATGAATATATTAGAATCCCTTTACTGGAATAAACGGGCCTGATACCATGAAATATTTACCATATTTAAAGAAAGGAGACTCCGCTTCATGCAAATGAAGACCGAGACCGTACAGACAGAAGTCTCAGGACTTCAGGATTTTAATTAAACATCACTTACTTTTAATTTCTTAATCTTAGTCGGGATATTCTTCACCTTTAATGAGCAAGAAACTTTAAACGTTTTGGATGGAAATCACTCACACATTTGCCGAACCACTTAATCCTATTTGGGTCGCAGGGATGACGAAGCCTATCTCAGCCACCTCCAGGCAAGGGCAGGGTATACCCTGAACAGCTCACCAGACCAGCACAGGACCAACATACACACAACTATCCACACTCACTCTCACACCTAGGGGCAATTTAGAACAGCCAGTTGTCCTAATGTGCATGTCTTTGGACTATGGGAGGAAACCGGAGTACCCGGAGGAAACCCATGCAAGCACGATGCTATGGTCAGATTTGACCAAATAGGGTTTATTTTTCATCATAGTCTCCCCTAAGGGCTACGCACTTCTTCCATCGCTTGGATACCCTTGGAATTAGAAGCAAGTTTCATTGCTCCGGCTTCGTCATAGTCGGCCTATGAACATGTCAGCCACCCTCGTATAATGAATGAAGCCCACTCGGCCCATGCGTTTGGATTACTTTACGAGTACACACATACAGGTACGTGGAATCATAGGGTGGTTCGGACAGTAAAAATGGTGTGGACTATGATTTTGCTTAAATTAAAAAAAAAAAAAAAAAAAAAAAAAAAAAAGTTCAATAGATTCAGAATTCTTTTACTGCATCTGCACTGAAAAGACGTCGGATTAGCACTATAACAGGGAAAGGAGATTTTACTGACGGGTCCTTTCCACAGTCTGATAAAAGAAATGCAATTAAATAGAGATTTCTGTTGAAGAGGATGCCCCTTTAAACATAAAAGGTACGTATCTCCCACTAAATTCGGCTCAAAAGAGAGAAGAATGAATGGCGTTAGAATGATCTCATTTACTTAAATCTAATCATCAGCAGTTCGCTTTCATCCGTAGATCTATCCATTACTGTAAAAAACTCTGAGAGAAAAAAAAAAAAGGTGGTCCTGAAGACCCAGCACAAAAACTCTGCCAATTTGTGTCATGATTCATTCTGGGAAACTGTGAAACCTAACCACAAAATCCCAGCATGATTTATGGAACTGTGATCAAAGGTTCGTGCTGGGATGTGAAGAAAACAAAAAAAAAGAAGCAATCCCCTCCAAAAGCCGATCCAAGATTAGCCCTGAACCTTAAAAAAGGCGTTTTATAAACACACATTCTTGTGGGAAATTTTTGAGAAGGTAACGAGTCGTGGAGCTATATTCCCACATTGTACATTCTTTTAACTGGGTAGCAATTCATTTATTTATTTATTTTTTCGAAATGCGTTGTTAGGAAAAAATAAAAAAAACAACAGGGAACATCGTGAAAATAATGAACAACCGGGTGGTGAGATTTTTTTAAATGATTATTATTATTTTTATATACCGTAATAATCCCGCGAGGGGAATTTTGGCTCTGCAATCAACCCCAACATTGTGGAATCTCGAGAGCAGTTGGGGGTTCGGTGCCTTGCTCAAGGGCACTTCAGGCAGAAAGATGGAGGAAGGGATGGTGCTGCTCACTCCCCCGCCACCACACCACACATTTTTCCTGCTGGTTCGGGAGCCTATCTCAGCTGACTGCAGGCAAAGACAGGATACACCCTGAACAGCTCACAGAGATCAAACACACACAACCATTTACACTCCCAGACAAATTGAATCATTCAGTGCATGTTTTTGGACTGTGGGAGGAAACCGGAGTACTCAAAGGATACCTGCACAAGCACAGGAAGTACATGCAATGTCCAGGACCTCCTTGCTATGAGGCGGACACGCTAACCGCTACACCACCGTGCTGCACCTTGGACAAACTGAGCATCCAACATATAAAGAAGTCTTGTGTTTGAACTTAAAAGTTTCCGACCAGTCGGAATGGAGAATTCTTCTTTCTGTATTCTTTCTTAACACATGTTTACACAATTCTTTTTAAGCCCTGTTATTAAATTACAAAAAACTTCGAAACGCGGTTACGATGATTTATGAACGTGAACGTCTGAGGAAATGTTAGACACATCTCTCTGACAGCTTAATCCGTCTCGAATTTCCAACTGAAGACTACAGTCTCGGGGCTGGGGGGGGGG
>JAQMYF010000004.1:2886688-2902468 GCA_030014195.1 Neosilurus mollespiculum
TGTGGGAGGAAACCGGAGTACCCGGAGGAAACCCACGCAAGCACAGGGAGAACATGCAAACTCCACACAGAAACGACAGGACATTTAGTCAGAAGAGATTCATTTCAGATTCTTGTGGTGGTATTTCATAATGAGCTGTTTTTTTTGGATGTGAATCTCCCCCAAGCTGCCACCACATTGGTATTTTTCTATTACGAAGCGTCGTGATGCCCGGCACGATTACAGTATGCCTCGACTGTCAAATTCAAATGCAGCAGAGCAGCCAGCGAGCCTTGATTTACTTATTTATGCACAGCTTGTGCATGTAAACCAATTGCAGCGAGATTTGCATGAGATTGGGGTCACCGTGGACATGCAGAGAGAGGAATTAGCTTGGTTTTATGCGATGCATGAAAAGCGCAGTCAGACTCTCGGCGTATATATTGTTTTTGACATACCCCCTTGTTGTCTTGTCTTTGACTGAAACCCCTTTCACCCGCTTCCAGGTCAGTCCAGTGATTTCACGTCAGGTTTTATTTGATCAGGGATTTATTTAATGAGGTTCTTCCCTTTCAGATCAAGCTCTGCAAACCCACTGCACCTCCCAAGTCCATATTATACCTAGTAATCCATAAATATTGACGTTATTGCCCTTCCTGGGCTTAAGTTTTCTTCTACTGAACTGCATTTACATTCCTCCATCTTTTTTACTACATCACTGGTTTATATGTGATAATATACACTACAATATCCGCTTTCCCACGATCATGCCGGGGCGAGGAGAAGACTACCCGAGGCTTGTATCCTGTGGCTTTAAGCCTTGAGACAAAAATCTGGGTGCATTTCTATTATCGCAGATACAGCCAGTAGTTTCCATGCCCATAACATGCTGCTTTATTGTAAATGCCACCCACTCCACCGAAGACCGCACAGCGCGGACAAGAGAATTAATGCCTCGAGTGGGTGCAAATGGAATTTATTCTACTTCATATATTGGTAATTTATCGGAGTTGGTATGTAGCTCAACAAAATACAACTACAACAATTTTAACCACTACGTCTTATTCATACCAGTAAAGGATAACTTCTGGCGTCACGGATAGTTCGTGTCATCTAGCTTACCTGGCTAGCGCTTAGCATAGTTTTTGCCTTAGTTTTCTTGAAAAAAAAAAGAAAAGAATTAAATATATATATATATATATATATATATATATATATAGAGGACATAAATTACAAAGATAATCTGGAACTAAATGTTTAATTCAGAGTGTCTGATGGACAAAAAAAATCCTGTCTTGACACCTCCTTATAGCCTGGTTGGCCTCGTGTGGCCCATGGGTAAAAGTCAGGCCAAAATCCTCAGGCTTCTGGCATCGAGGTAGCACGAAGGAGGTAAAATCAAGCCCTGGAAGTACCAATAAAAAAAAATTGAATGACCTTGGCTCACAATAGGACAATAGTGGGGAAAAACAGCTATTGTTATGTAATTAAACCATTAAACATCCAAGAAGTCTAATTGTCCCCACAATTAATATAAAAATATAGAGTATATGATACTATGAATAAAATATAAGAACATACAACACAGACAAACATAGGCAAATAATATTTATTCCTTTTTTATATAAAACAATTCTTAAAAAAACTTTCATTTGTTCTATATTATTGTTTGTCACTGTGTAAAATAACATCATTGAATTACACCGGTGTCCATACTGGGCAAAGAAGGGCCATGAGGGGTCCACACACACACACACACACACACACACACACACACACAGAAAGTGTCACAAAACAAAAAAGAACCGAGACATCACAGCAATGATTTCCTACGAAACAGGTAGGAATGTCAGTACAGCATAATACTGCGATAATAATAATAACAATAATAATAATAATAATAATAACAATAACAAAACAATCCAGTGTTAGACCAATTCAACTAAAACCTATCATGTGGTAGCGGATGAGGAAAAAAACGTCCATCAGACTGCCGGAACACAGGAATGGGAGCACACGAGTGTTTTCCAATTTTTTGGAGAAAAAAAAAAAATTCTGGAGAAAGGCACGTTCGTGTAATTAAGAGATCTTTGAAAATGTCAGAAAGCAGACTGAGAATGTGAAAGATTAAATGTGACATTTATAAAGAAAAAAAGAAAAGAAAGAACAAGGGACAGATTTTTGAAGAGAACCCACAGCAGGACACTGAACGACTTTCGTACTTTTAAAAGCTTTCAGTGGAACGTTGCGTTTTCAACAATGAATGAATGCGATTATCGGTTTTGCCCAAAGATTTAAGATTTTCTTTTTAATATAATGACAGAAGTATTTCTAACAGTTAGCTGTTTCTGGTGCTTTCTGTACAGTAAAAAGGAATGGCACTGTATATCAACTTTGGAAGAATAACCGGTGTTGGTGATAACATCTTTCTTTATTAAAAAAAAAACAAAAAACAAAAAAAACCCTTGGATTCTTTGCATGAATATAAAACTCTGGACCGTCATATTTTGCGGGAAAAAAATCCATGAAGTGAAGAACGAGAAGAGATAATGATGACTGATTTACATTATAATACTTTCAGGTACCGTCAAACAATCTTCACTGGGAGAACTGGTTTCGATACTGGTTTTTTTGTTGGTGCTTCGTTCAGTAGAAGCAGTGATGGAGATGAATTGGTATTAAATACAGCATATATAGATATTACCTCTTCAATAACATTCACTTAAGCTCAGTATGTCTGACTAGCGCCAAATTATGAGGCAAATATAAATAACTTTCGCAGATTTTCAGGATTTCTCACCACCAATTACATCCTGAAAGGATTAACCACACAAATAAAATTCCACTTTGTTAGAATCCCTAAAAAACAAAAAAACCTCCCTTTACCTTTAACAACCATCAGCACAGTACACTTTGGACTGAATCCTACAGTATTTCTTCATATTAAATTTATCAAGATGTGCAAATTAATGTTCTCATATGAGGGAAAAAAAAAATAACCAAATGGATGGCAAGCACTGGCATTACTAACCCTCTCCAAAAGAAAAAAAAACTAATAACCACAATTAACGTATTTAAAATTAAATGGGTGATTCTCTGAAGCTGGAACCATAAAGTGTGACATTCACAATCCCCAGGTTTCACTGAAGTCCTGCTTATTTCCCTCTACATTAACCATAAATTCATGAATTGAATTTATATTCAAATTCATTCACATATGGACACAAAATTCATCCCACTTGTTTTCGGTTGCAACCCTCACCCCTCACAGGAAAAATGGGTCGGTTCCGTATGTAACTGGCGTGGACACCACTGGTTACGCGCGGAACCGTAAACCGATGTGCGATTCTCAGTCCACAAAGTAAGAAAAACAAGAAGTTCTACTTTCGATATAAATTTAAACGCAAGATCGTTATTGCAAGCCGACTATTTGCACTCTGAGCTGATACTTCTGTGACAGCATGGCATGAAGCAGAAGTAACTCAAAAATTTCCCAATTTTCGTTCACACATTGCAACCAATTTTGCCGAAAAAAAAAATTCTAATTAAATGTTTTCCCGCTGGACGTATCAGAATTATTTTGTCTGACACGTTGTTTGTGTCCATGTGGTATGTTTTGGGCAGGGATGGCTCTTTTTAATTCTTTACGGTTTTTGGAAGATATTAGGTCAAAATGTGAATAATTAAATTTGACCCAGTTTCAGAGAATGACTCAAACATCACATGAGTGACATAGTGTTTTCATTTCTAATCAAATCACAGGCTCAGAGATTAGCATGCAACAAATTTAGCTTCCAAACGCTTGTTCAAAATTTAAAAAGACAATGTCAGTATCAGAATAGTGGAGATAGAAGCTTGTGTGTGTGAGAAATAAGAATTAAAAAAAAAAAAAAAAAAAAAAAAAAAAAAAAAAAAAAAAAAAAAACCTTTGGGCAGATACTGCACACAAGCAGCATGACTGAGGTGCGCGTCAAAAAATAAGAATCCTATTTGGACTCCCAAGCGCACCACCAGAATGTCAGGCACTGTGACACTGTCGCATTTTTCCAACCCCTTGGCAGGATGTAGCGTTCCCACCAATCCCAAGGAACTGACCAGGACTAAAGGCTGATGATGCGAGCATGCAGGTAAGAGCTATAAAGTGTGTCCCATCATGCATTTTGATGAGACGGACAGAGTTGTGGTGCAAGAGGCTTCGGGGTCCAGCAAACCATTTTTTTTGTTCATTTCAAGTCCAGGACTGTGCGTGCTTAAGTGTGTGTGTATTATGTGTCAGTATATTATGCCTGTGTGTGTGTGTGTGTGGCTCCCTGTCACATCCAAGGTCGTCATGGTCACGGTTAACCTTGGCAAAGCATTACAACATGAACACACGGGTGGAAATCTGACACACTGATGATGATATGAGCGCGAATATGTGTGTGTTGTGCCAAGCGAGTCCAACTGCCAAAAAAAAAGAAACCCTGCTGTAGTGTAATACAAACGATGTGCATCAGGCAAGTACAATGATACGCCGTTGATTTCTTTTTATTCAGACAGCAGGACTTCATTAAGCACAACCCCTCCCCTCTCCTCCTCCACCGTCCACCTCTTCCTGACCAGCTCGTTCTCTTGTTGAGGGTTCCATTTCCTCCCCCTTTTTCTCGCCCGAGACGGGTGACACGAGGCTCCGTTGTTCCCTTTGAAAAAAGGGCTCTCTGGGATTTCGGTTAGAGTCTCTCGATGTCTCTGAATTTTTTGCGCAGTATAGACACCTGGTCTTTGAATAAAATAGGGTCCAGCCTCATCTGGGAGTGGACGAGGGGCATGCTGCCAAACCAGCTGGCAAATTTGTTCATGCAGGTCTGCCGCTGGGCGAAGTGGTCTGGGTCTGCCCAGCGAGAGGCTCGCGACGTCTGCTGGGAAGAAAAAAATACAACAACGACAAAAAAGAAAGGTTACCTTGGTGAAAATTCTAATTTAATGATGCAATACATTATTAAAGCTGGGGTTGGTAACTTTTTAACTGTACACACAAACTGTTATATTGGATTAAGTGGTATTTACACCCTGACAGCAATCAATAACTTAAATCTGAAAAAGTCCATCCTCTGTGGCCAGTTTAGTGCTATAAATCATTGACCAATCACTGCCTCCCGGTCTGCTGCAAAATGTCCAATCGAATGCTCCCATATCTTCCTGCTCATGCATGTTCCCACTGTGCATGGACCAGCAGTCAAAGAGGAGGGGGTAGGGAGGCTTTGGAAGGACCTCTGAGGGCAGGGGAGCCCTAAAGTGATGCTACTTTAGAATTTGCTAGGTTTCCAGATCATAAAGTCCAGCTTTTATGCATTTCGTATTCCGTTCCAAAATGTACTGTATCTGGATGAACATTTTTTCCCCTGCTTTTCTCACTTGAGAGTGCCATGTTGGGCATTGCATCTTGGGTACATTGGAGATAGTACTACATCTGGAAAAGGGGCATTCAGGAGTCCATTGGTAGCAGTTTCAGCTACTCCCATAACTATTTTCATCAGTTTTACACTTCTCTGTCTGCTATTTTCAGCAGTTTTCACTACTCCCTGGGCTACTTCCGCCAGCTTCGACTATTGCTGAGGGTTTCTTTTAGTGGCCACCTTATTGTTTTTTTGGAATCACCGTTGTTTATAAATGAATAAATGATCATAGTGTTAAGCTGCCTCGAACAATATAGCCTTTCCATCTTGAAATGTGTTGCATTTCTACAAAAACGTAAGATAGCTCTACACAAGTATGGTGCCCAATGCACCTGAAGCTACTTTTAAAAAATGAAAACTGCCAAAAACAGCTGAAGGAGTCACACATGCGAGTCCGAATTTACTGAAGCTCAAGTCTGATACCTGTCCCATCATGGTCTCCTTGTACTGCTTCTTCTGGGTAACCTTGATGGGGGGCATCTTGGTGACGGCAGAGACGAGGAAGTTCATGAGGATATCTTCACAGTTTGATAGCTGGTCAACCATGCTCTTCAAGCTGGCTGGCAGGTAATTTGTATACAAGTAGTTGTAGTATCTAGATGAGTAGAAAGGGAGGAAAAAAAAGGCTGAAGATTCATGTGAACCATGAAAGCAGGAACTTGCTCAAGGGCTACCTTGAGCAAGCTTAAGGGTTTGAACTCATGACCTTTTGATTAGTAGCCCTGAGGCTTAACTATTGAAGCACTTCTACCCCAAGACAATACACTACTATGGGTACTCAAGGTAAACTTTTATTTCATGGTCCATTCAACAACTGACTCGTAAACTGAAATTATTCTCTTCGCAATTCTATTCCTCGGCTTGGTACCTGTGGTAGAAAGCAGCTCCAGTCAGCACCATTGAATAGTCATTGGTCCACTTGGAAGTATAGCCCCATCGCTCCTTGTTGACGTCCCAGAAATGGCTCCTGGCAGGATATCCCACAATCCTTTCAGGAAAACTCTGCCAAACGATGAAGGCGAAATCCACCTAACGAGATAAAAATCCCAGCTGTGATCTGACCTCACCTTTCTTGGGCACACTCCTTATCATACTCGGAGAATCCGAGATAAAGCTCATCAGCGGTGTGATAAAGTGCTGTGATCCGGCGCCACCTACCTCAGTAGTGGAGAGCACCGTGTCCTCGTCGAGACTCAGCACGGCATCTGTTGCGATGGTGCTGTAGGGCAGGAAACGGCTGCTCATCGCCTGGAGACATCAACAAAAATCACACAAACAAAGACTCTGAGAACTTTCCCAAAACCTTCTCACGGTACGTGCCTACTTGAAAGTATGCTGACCCGCATCATATTCATTACAGTGGAAAGTTCTGGTAAATCCATGTGAAGCATGGTGGCTGTGGCAAATCGGTACTCGCCATGGTGCATGGAGCCGATCTGATAAGGGTTAGTGGTTGGCATACTGACTCTGAATGTCAAAAGGATGCGTTACACCTACCCACGCTTCCTACCAAAGCTTGACTTCCTGGAAATCCGTAATTTCCAGTTAAGAGCCTTGGATAAAGGGTTGTCAAAAACCCAACCACGTTAAGCAAAGGCAAGTGAAGAGGTAGCTCACAGCAAGCCTTTTCTGAAGTCCCCAAAGCTCTATATTGTACTTCAGCGTATTCATTACATACCTTACTCTCTCCCTCGATCACCACGACGGGCTGAGTGGTCACAGGCCAACGGTGTTTTGCAGGAAGAGGCTTGTCACAGTTCCACAGGATGACAACCTGACAAACGGGAAAGGTTGGGATGTGAGGAACCTAGTGAGATGTCTACAACTTAAACTCTGGGCTTCGTATTCTATGTCAGAGGTTCCCAACCCTGGACCAGGAGAACTCCCTGTCCTGTACACTTTGGTGCCCTTTTCTGTGCCACTTCAAGGTCATGAAGAACTGTTAATTAGCTAATTAGCTAAATCAGGTGTATTGGGAACAAGGGTTGGGAAAACCTCTGGACTACGTTAGTTACAGAGACTGCTGATCAGATTTTTCACTGATCCTCCAACACTAAACAATACAACATGGTCACTTTGCTATGACTCCAGGAGATCCCATCATACCTGCGCACAGTACTGTGATTTGGCCACAGAGGCGAGTAGCTTCAGGATGGGCTGCGACTGTGAAACCAGCGGCGTTACGGCGTGGATCACTGCCGTAAACCTCTGGTGTGGTTTCAAACCTGTTGACGGAGGCGTGTACAAGGTCAAAACCTTCCACAATAAAGGATTTGTTTTGCTATTTCTAGTGTGAATGTTTAAGAACCCAATCACCCCATCCATGATGTGTTTAAAGGTTGATTCATCCAAGAAAATTTATCCATGGTGAATTCAAGGCCACGGACCAATCCCGTCTGAACTACACACCTTTCTCTTAGAAGATGCCGGTGCTTTCAGACTAACAAGTATTTTATTTAAATAGTATGCCCTAAAATTAATTAGACACCACACACACTGGTGAAGTAATTACCCAAGGTCACGACAAGGCAGCCTCCATCAAAATAAACCTTGTTATTTGTGGTGAAGCTTAATTGGTCCTTTGGGTGATGCGAGTAACTAATTCCGAAATCATTATTTGCATCACCAGCAATTAGCAACAAGCACGAATAAGCGAGGAGAAAATATGCTTGAACGCTTCTTCAGCTCATGTCTAAAGATCAGATTCAGACATACTGGCACCTTTCAAGAGAATAGGCAACAATAACTTCCATCATAACGACCTTTCGTATTCTAACTGGGTTACGTACGTCCCTTCAACTTTAATAACACATTTAAAAAATAGAAACAATAATTATAATAATTAAATCATGATTTAAAAAAAATAAATAAATACATTTTAAAAAGTTCAACTTTTTCCCCATTCAAACTGGAAAACAAATATACCTCCCTCCCCAGAATACACCAGTCCTCCAAAAAAAAAAAAAAATTAATAACAGGGACATTATTTTACTTAAATAATATTAATATAACTGTTTTTTTGTTGTTGTTTCCATGTCAAAAAGAGTGGAGAAATGATTTTAAATATGTGTAAAATTATTATTACCATTATTACACGACTTCCATTTAAAACACCAAGAAAATCAATTTTACTTTCCGCCCAAATAAATTCATTTTCATAACATTTTTAATTCATTCATTTTCTAAGCCGCTTAATCCTAATTAAGGTTATGGGGGAGTCTGGCACCCATATCCACCAACTCTGGGTGAAGGCGGGGTACACCCTGAACAGCTAACCAGGCCATCACAGGGCCAACACACACACACACGCAGCCATTCACACTCACACCTAGGGGCGATTTGGAACAGACAATTAGCCTACATGAATATTTTTGGACTGTGGGACGAAACCGGAGTACTCCACACAGAAACACCCGAGCCCAGGAATCAAACCCAGGCCTTCTTGCTGTGAGGCGGACGTGCTAATCAGTACACCACCGTTCTGCCCTCATAAAATTATTATTTAAAAAAATTAATTTCTTTAATTAGTAAGAATTTTTTATACAATAAGTAAATAATTGTTGACAAAAGTTCTGCGTCTGAATTTGGTAATATTTTTTAAATGATAATTGACAATAGTTTTTCCAATAAGTTGCATAAATTTTATTTAAAATAAATAAATAAATAAACAATACTCTGAACTCCACCTAAAAAAAAACCTGATAATAAATATAATATATAAAAAAAAAAAAAAAAAACAATGAATAAATTAAAAAATGGTTTTTTTTTAAATCTCTTGATCATTGATGGAGGATAAATAAAAACAAAAGCTAAAAAGCACCATGAAGTGTGATTCATGCATGAGATCCACTCTAAATCTCCATTATTAGCAGCAGAAGCATTTTTTGAGGACCGCAGTTTTAAAAAAAGCAGCTTTTGAAAAGAAAACACTTATATAAGTGTCTGTGTGTTTGTGTGTGTGAGTAGTGTGTGGGCAGCTCACCAAGCGGGGCGTAGTAGAAAGGGAAGTGTCCTAGGTGAGAGGAGTACTGCGGCAGGGTGAAGAGACCTCCGGGCAGGTTGTTCCACATCACACTGCTGCGGCTCATCTGCTGTAACACGCGATCGTGGATGATCTAACCGAATGACAGCAACGAACAACGGTCAAGAACAACTCGCTCACTCAACTCACTTTACCCTACCCGAGTATTTATTCGGTGTTTATGTAACAGTTAGTGTAGAAGCTTCTGGATTACAGAGAAGCAGAGAATGAGCGGGTAACGGATGATTGTTTACACCTGTGTATAAGTTACAGCGGTGGATTTACAAACGTCTTTTCTTTCTTGGCTTCCTGACATCGGAGAGAGACAGAGATGATGTTGAGATAATGGTGAGCTGACGCGGCACTTGACCTTGAGCTAGACATCGCAGATATTTATGTTTGGTTTGGTATTTGTTTGCTTTTCTTTTGCATATGAGCCAAAAGGTGTAAGGTAAAGTCTGTTGGGCTTTTTACAGCCGAGCCTACTGGCTCATCAGGCCGGTGCTTATGCCTGGTTTCCGTAGCGTGAAGCAACTAGGAGCTCATCTCCTCCTGGAAGGGATGCAAGTCCATCGCAGGTTATCTTCCCAGTATTTTCACTGGTATCCATTTATACTGCTGGGTGGACAGAGGGACACCTGTGGTTAAGACCATACCCAGGGATCTTAGCACGGTGGGGATCTAACATGGGTTCCGAACCCACGGCCCAGCACCCTTAACCACTACACCACCGGCCAAGAGGTGTAGCATAGGAGGTAGCATTTGTCTCATCATTCCGTTCACCACCAACTAGGCGTATTCCAACATTAATTAATTAATTAATTAATTTTAAATTCTGGAGCCAAACAACATGATTCCAGGCTGATGTTGACATGAGTTTTTTCATGGCAACAAACTTCCAGGAAATGAGGATATAGAACTTGGGACGTACCACGACACCCCACCAAAAGTGTAGCATGTCAGAATTAGGCATCCTGGGTGATACTCCACGAGGCTTTACATGCTTCAGCGTTTCTCATCAAACTCTGCATACTTATTCCTTTAGGATTTGTCCAAAAGCCTACCAATTTTCAGATTTCATGGATTTATCAGTTGTCTTCTGGAAGCCACTGTACTGATGGACTGTACCAGCATGGGGTGGTGAATGCAACACACATAGCCTATTCTCTTTCTTTACTGTTTGCTCTGCATTGACGCAGGATTCATCTTTCAATATTCAGACAATTTAAAAAAACAGTGTACTTTACAAAAACAATATAAATAATAACAATAATAATAAACCTGGGATGCCTCTTCTTCGATCAAGCTATTCAATCAGTTAAACCTGTTTTTTTTTCCTCCTTCCATTCCTGGTTAACAACTACCCCAACATGTTCCTTTATATTCCTTCTACAGTCATGATCGACAATTTTTTTGTTACCCTTTCCTTATGACAGCATGCAAGTACTTAAACGAAGATTGGTCGCGGTCAAACCTGTGGCATCACCAGTCTTCCGACCAAAACATGGAACGAATTTACAGCTTTATTGCACAATACAGCAGGATACCTATTGTGTCTGGTCCAAGCATACAGTGCACGAAAACGGGTCTGTTGTTTTATGTGTAATATTTCACCGGATTTCAAAAGGACGGGGTGTGAACCATGACTCACTCGCACCATTCATTCTGTTCATCCAGTTAGTCATCGTTTGTTCTGAAAGCCTGTAATAAAATCATGGTAATGTACACCCCCATTGTGTTCAATAAAACTCGTCATTAATTGGTAGTAATATTAACACAAAACTATTTTTCTGCCGTGTGATGTAGTCCATATCAGTACGCTTGGGTTGCCAAGCTACATAGACAAAGATAACGGTATTCCACAGCTATAGTGATGGTGCAAGTGTAATTTTTTAGTGGTGGAAAACCTGGGACATGGATGCAGAACTAAATTATTGTTACGTGATTCAGGTATCCTGCAAAAGACCTCAGCCAGTCAAACTTCAGAGCCAAAACTATGCTTTGAAATGGACATTTATAGTCCACTATAGTCAACTATAAAACAGATATCGATAGAGTAGACACCAATCTGCTAACCAGGGTCTGACTGGATATGGAAAAGAAATGTATTTTCCTGCACGTAAATGTGTTTGATGGTGGAAATATTGTGGGCAGGCTCACTGTTGATCTGGAAGTTATCCCAGGAATGCTTGGCTCAACGTACGAATACACCCCCCCCTCGGGAAACTCCCAGCAATTTCTGTCAAAATATACCTCGGGTGGTAGGGATGCCATGGTTGGGCATTGCAACAATGGTACGTTGGAGCCAGTTTTACTTTTATATCTGGAGTAGGGGCATTTGGGACTCCCTCGGCTATTCCAGCGATTTCCGCCATCGCTGAGGCTTTCCCTGGTGGGCACCATATTGCTTCTCTGGATCCCTGATGCTTATAAATGAACAAAAAATGGCATAACTTAAAAACTATGACTGCTTTTTCATCTTTAAATGTTTTCGTTAATGACAAACGTCTACATTTGTACACGGAATGCCAAAGGAACTTCCTGGTTCGGCTGGATACAAAATTTGGTTCAACCCCTACCAACTTAAGATAGCTCATTTAAAACAGCACTAACCACCAAAAAAAAAAAAAAAAAAGCCGGGGAGCCCTGAATAGAACATTGGATCATTGCAGACACACTTTCATTTCGCAGCATTTCACCAAACCACCTCATGTTTGGAAGGCTGAGAAGAAATGGACAACCAACAAGAACCCGACAGAGAGAACCGCAATCATCACCGTGTGAAGAGAGTAAACCGGTTGATCTGTTTGCGAGGTATACGCCTGTGTTTCCTCGGGGCCCCGGTTTCATTTCTCGGACGATGGGCAGGCTTTGGTATCTGTTACCCAGCAGACCCCTGGACACTTCCTCCGGAGAAGCACATGAAACCAGAACTCATTCAGGAATCGTTCACTTGGTGATTAATCGAGCATACAACATCGAGGATGCAAGCTCTCGGGCTAGGCTGCGTCGAGTCGCACTGGGAGTGGGGGCGGGGGGGTGTTTAAGCAAGTTTCCTCTTGTCTGTAACCATACAGACCTGTACGGAGCCATTACTGCCCGGGGAGCGTTAAAATTTAATGAGGGCATGTCTTAAATGCAGTGAAGGATGTTCTGTGCTATGCATCGATCACGACGACTAAACTCTAGACGAGAGAGCAGGGTGTTCTGTACCTCCAGTGTAGTGAGCACGATCTTCTCGACGGACGAAAAGTACGCCTCCCAGAGAAACTGTGTCTGCTGCCGGAGGGAGAGGATCTTGTCCTGGTGGATGGAGCGGATGGTGGAGGGGATCTGCAGGAAGAAATAAGCACTAGTGGTTATTGATGGATACGGTGTAGAAGACGACTACGGCAATAAAGAGACTTTTTTTTTTTTGCTGTCAACAGGCAAAAAGCAAAAACAAAAAACAATTGCATAATCCTAAATAATAATGTCGAAAAGTAATTAATTTCAAGCCAGGAGACACCACAGTCATCCATAACCGTAAGAAAAAGGGAGGACAACTGGCCGTACTCTCTTGGTGGGAGGGAAATACTCTGTCTCCATGTCAATCATAGCAGCACTAGCCAATTGCTGGCATCGGTCCACTAACATATGTGGAAGAGGGCGGATAGCGGTTTTCTCCGAGTGCGTTAAGTCAGCCTGAAGTCAGTCAGGTTTAAATGGATCAACAGCAAAACTTTAGAGTTACTTGCACGGCTTTCTTGTTTTTTTTTATTTCTATTCATTTCTATACATTTACTCCTTAGTGAGCTATTTAAAAACAAACAAACAAACAAACATCCAATTAAACCTAAAAACAATCCTGACCACACCCATGCATGCATTTACACCGCACTTGGTGGGGAGGCTACCCCACCTGAGTCCGAGAGCTACGTGATCAAAGTCAAAGGCGAAATTCAGAGCACGGCCACAAAACCTTTGGCGACTGATTCTGATTGGCTGGTAAGATTAAGAGTTTTAAATGAAGGGGGAATTCATGGAAGGAAATCTGATGCTAAAATCCGAGTAATGTGCCGAGAACTCTGTCCCTGCACAAGCTTTTCTCCCCCCTCCCCCCCATGTATTGGAAGCCAGTGTGACCGCTAAAACAAGTGCGCTCCCATTCAGCATCTCTGTTGAACAAGGCTTTTACATACTTGAACTTTTTTTTTTATGTTGACAGCTAAATAATTCGGTTATATAAGGCTGACGGATTCAGTGTGGCTTCACGGCCGACAGCTCTGAACACGTGATCGCTGCTAGTACACGCCAGTCACCAACCAATTACAGAAATGTCTTTGGCGGTAAGAGCACGGCCAGGGGCTCGGATCGGCACAGGCTCAGTCACTCTTCTATCCCAGCTTACCCTGTGAAAATATTCGGTGGCATGACGATTAGGAGTATCAGTGTAGGGGACGCAGAGTGGACGATTTTAGCAAAGGTTGGGGAAACGTAACGGCTTTAAATGAGCACTGGTTTCAAAGCAATACACAGATAAACACGAGTGCTGCGAGACGGCAAAAACCAAAAAGCAGACACGCTGCTTGGAAATAAATGTCTTAACTTAGCAGCTGCAAGAATTTACATCAATGAGCTACAAATCTACCACCATGTCACTATACATTTTAACCCCTCATAATAAATTCACAAAACTTTAAACCTTCTTTACCCCAAAATCTTTAAGAATCAGATAATATAATTTGCTTTGAAATGATAGAGAACAGTAATATTCAGTACGCTCCAGGGTCCCGATCACTCTGTCAGGGTTTATTTCACAGTGATGACCAACTCACTGTACTCTACCCCGCTTATTACACAACCAACCGCTAAAGCAGTCAATAATTTCACACAAAAATAATGATGGTAAAAGAATTTTCATGCTTCCACTAGTGATCCGCTTCATTGTAACGGTCTGTTAAAAATAAATAAAAAAAATCAACTGCTGAATGCCGTGACTGACCAACCAGAATCGAGTATTCAAATGAACCGTGTAACAAGTAAGAAATAAAAATATCTGCTAACTTGATCCCGGGGATAATGGCTGACCTCATTTAGCCCCTCCTACCTGGAGGAGTAAAAGCCAGGAAGGCTGAGAATCCAAGGGGCGGAGACAATTTCGCGTGTTTTAGGCCGGGTTAGGGGAGGAGTTAGATCAGGTAAGCTCCACCCCCTGGAGCAAGGCCAGTATTGATTGCAGTAGATTAAACAGTCACCAAAAAAAAAAAAAGATTATTTTAGCATCTAAAACAACATTCAGTTTTGTTTTTACTGATTAATGAATAACAATACTTTCATCAGTTTATTTTTAGACGCTGTTACACAGTGAACCTGCAACAATGATTGTTGCACGAACAATCGTCACTGCATCACACGTCCCATGTAACACCGGCTTAATTATCCATCATCTAGTACTGTGAGTTTTAGAAACCAAAACAAAAACTCGCAATTAGTTTCAGAGCCCGAAGGAGCGTGATAAAATTGTCCACGGCAACATGTTAATCCTCGCAAGTTGAGCGTGGAACCCTGGCGTTAGTCATTCTTGGAACACCAGGAAATATGTTTACAAAAAAACAAAACAAAAAAAAAACCCCAGCCAAAAAAAAAAACCAACAACAACAACAAAAAAAACACTTCCTGTGATGCTATTGAGAAAAAGTCTTGAAAATGTCCGAAACCGCAAACTACTTGACCATCTCAGAAAACCCCGCCGTATGAATCGTATATAAACATTGTAGAAGTTGCAGGTTGTGAAGTCGGGATGTATGTTACCTGTAAAAGCAGCCTCTCGTCGCCGATGACGGCAGCCGTACTCCAGTCAATGACCTCGGAGAAGGGAAGCTCCCAGCCATTACTAAGCACGACAGGAACGCAGGCAGCCTACACACACACACACACACACACACACACACACACACACACACACACACACACACACACACACACACACGTTTCAGGACATGGCATGGATAACTGATAGCATGACACACTGATCATGCAAAATACTGTCATGTATCCCTAATCTGAGGCACTGGGGAAGATATTCTGGAAAACTCTAAAGCGAGGAATCGAAGAGTGCAGAAGTTTGGCAGGAAAAAAGTAGCTGGGAATGAGATGATGGCAGAAAGTATGATTCTGTCTTAACTGCTGCTTCTCAATCACAGATGAGAGAAACGGAGATGAGACAGAGATCAACAGTGGCACAGAAAGAGAGAGAGAGGGTGGTGAGCGAGAGAGGGGTGAGGGTGAGAGAGAGGGGGGATGGGGGGAGAGAGAGAGAAGGGGGGAGGGTGAGAGAGAGAGAGAGGGAGGGAGGGGGAGAGA
>JAQMYF010000004.1:2921266-2936266 GCA_030014195.1 Neosilurus mollespiculum
TTTATTGCCACATTAATGTTGCTGAGCCTCGACCGGACCAACTGGAGCAACAATGCCATGGAGATTACACGCTGTGAACAAGGATAAATGCTCCCCATGAAAATATATTTTTTTGGCCGAGCAGCGTATAATCAAGGGTTGGAAAATACGAGATGATCTGTTGTAAGCAATATATTGAAAGAAAGAAAGAAATAACTGGTGCTAGTCTCTACACTGGATTGTAGACAAACAGCTGCAAATAAACAAAAGTAAAACCGAAGCAAAGCTGCTGACACATTCAAAAACCTCCATTTGACACATTACACACTCCAACTTCTTTATAACAATTCACGTGGTTTTGTCCGCCCCATAAACCCTCTCTCAGAAGCAATACGCCACTATTTTGTTACTTTCATCCTCAGTTTAGCCCTCAGTTGTTAGAAAACAGCTGTTTGAGACGTGGCAGTGAAGAGGTAATCTGAAGAGAGACGCAGGCTTGAAGATCTCGTAATTAAAAGCCACGGGAGTGAGCAGAGTGTACGTGGGAGTTGGCTGAGAGGTCGTGACCCGTACCAGAGAGTGATACACAACACATCCAGCACGGACATGCAGGGACATGGGGACGACTTTGTGTTCCGACAGTCCGTATAAAAGAAAAAAACACAAAGGGTTGATTAGCATTCAATGCTAACTCCTTTGTGATTTACGATCACTTTGGAGGTAAATCTTAAAATATTTTTAATTATGATGTCTGATTTCCACTGTGGTCTGGTTAGCATTTGATAAAGTTACACATCAAAACATAAAAAAAGTGTAATTTTCCCTTACTGACATCTTTTATTATAAATTTACCAACACATTCAAAGATAATGTTTCTATTCTGAGCATGTTTGACATCATTCAGGCTTTTACACCGTCCCCATTCGTTCATATTAATAATCTACAAGCTCGCTCGCTAGCACATCGTAATTAGTAACCTCCTACGCCTTTGTCATTTTTCAGAAATCCACCTAAAATTTTGAGAGACACATAGAAACGTGTTTTGTCTGAGAGAGACTGCATGAGCTTCAGACTACCATGACCCACTGTGCTCCACACCATCTGGTTCCCTCATCCAGAGACAGAGAGGAAACAGAGAGGCACCAAAAATAAAAAAATAATCACCGGCCTCAAACAACGTCATCATGTGAAAACTGTTATGTACACTACGTTAAAAGGGAAACTCTACCCTGAATCATGCTTCTATTGTAGTACATACACGGTTTTCACCCCTCAACCGGTTATGGTGGGAGGGGTATTGTCGTTGGGTTGGCGGGCGGGCGGCATAACAATAAGTTTGTCCGTCCCATTGCCTGGCTCATGCACATGCTAGCTTTCTGAACTTTTGCATAGGCACTCCCTATGACCTAAACCTGTGCGTGGGGTAGCTAATTTGCATATGTGACCTTTGAACTCGGCACAGTGGCCTTGAACATATAAAGATTGTCCGGGCCATTGCTTGGCTCATATGCATGATAGCTGTGCCTATGCAAAAGTTCAGAAAGCTAATTTGCATATGTGACCTTGAACATTTAAAGATTGTCCGAGCCATTGCTTGGCTCATATGCATGATAGCTGTGCCTATGCAAAAGTTCAAAAAGCTAATTTGCATATGTGACCTTTGACCTCGGCACACTGACCTTGAACATATAAAGATTGTCCGAGCCATTGCTTGGCTCATATGCATGATAGCTTTCTGAACTTTTGCATAGGCACTCCCTATGACCTAAACCTGGGGTAGCTAATTTGCATACATGACCTTTGACCTTGGCACAGTGACCTTGAACAACACAGTGACCTTGACCTAAACCTGCGCGTTGGGTGGCTAATAAATTGTTGATTGTCTGAAACTGTTCATATGGGGGTGGCTTTTGTCCTCCGCGCGCCCGAGTTGTCCTGGCTGAGGGGTTACGACATTCTATAGAACGGCTATTTTAGTAACTGGGATGCTAATTTGTTGGTTGGTGCTGCACTTTTTTTTTGAATCATCAGCCTGAGAAGCTAGCATGGTACAGATATGACTAGCTAGCACACTTACAGTAGCGTTTAAAAGGGAGATTACGGTTAGCTTCTGAAATGACCTCTCATGAGTTCGATGGCATTAGCAACGGTATAAGCATGAATACTGAAGCTCATCTGTAGGAGACTGCACCAATGGGGAAGAAAGTTGGAAGAGCTTGGACATCACTTTCTTTAAAAAATATATGGTTAAGAGGGCTAAACCACGCTGGCACTGAGATTTGCAAGTAGTTAGATGGCACTGTGGGTAATGTTTAAAAAACGGAATCTACTGAACATTGCAGTAGAGACGTACTTCGAGTTAAACTGTAACATTCTCTAAAACAAAGAGATGGGGTGTGTTTATGCCATGGGCTGTGCTTTCAAAAAGTACTGACGTTGAGCCTGTGTGTGTGTGTGTGTGTGTGTGTGTGTGTGTGTAGGAGGATGGCAGTGTTTTTAATCCTTCACACAGAGCTCTGCATTGCTAGGAACATGTGCTCGAGCTGAAGGAATGTCCACCTCGGAAGAAAACCCTGTCTGAAAGTGTACGTTAGCGGCGTGTCACATGGTGCTAATATGCACACTCTCTCTCACACACATTCGAATGACTACCACCTTCTTTTATGCCTAATAAAAAGGACCAGAACACTTATCGAACGCCTTGTTCGCTATTTTTCATTTCAGCACCTAAACATGGTTCACACATTACAGTCTCCTGTTTGTACATCCTTGAAGGCATTAATTAACCATTAAATACTAATTTCCATTAACCAAACAACTCCAGGTGTAGTGGGTAGCACATCTGCCTCACTGCAAGAAGGTCCTGGGTTTCGAGTCCTCTGGGTACTCCGGTTTCCTCTAGACATGCACATTAGACTAACTGGCTGTTCCAAATTGCCTCTGTGTGCCCTGTGTGAGTGTGAATGGTTGTGCTCTCTCTCTCTATATATATATATATATATAGGATTTGCAACGGACTGGCGAGTTGTTTAGGGTGCACCCCACCTTCACCACGAGACGGCTGAGATAGGTTTCGGCCTCCCCGCGACCCTAATAAAGGAATAAGCTCTTGTGCAAGTGAATGGATGAATAAACAACTTTAAAGGCGATATAGTTCTTGTGTTTTCACACATCTAGCAGGCTCTTGCAGGACTGAGGAAAAAAAACCCCAAAAACCCACGACTGCATTTTAAATGTCCACAGACGGCCGATTTCTGAGGTTTTGATCGGATTCCTGAAGCTATTTATTTTGCATCGCGCAACCAAATTCCTCTTGGCTTAAACAAAATCCCACACGGTGTGCGCATACACAAGCAGGGGTTCAGTACAATCCCTCCTGACCTTGCATTGAGGTTGGATCTGCAACCCATCTGGAAAACTAAACAGAATCCTTGAATTGGTGTACAGTTGCATCCAAGTATTTGAGTCGACTACCAAGTGGACTACTCGCATTTCATGAGTTATACGCAACATTTTACTACCGCACTGCCTGACCGGGGAATAAATTACTTCAAATAAACCCTCAGAGTAAAACTTAAGGGTTTTTGTTGCACGTCTGTCAAATTGTTCCGATGAATCAAGGTAAGAACGGCGTCATGTTTAGACCAAATTTGAATCGCTCAGGGACAGTAATGTGGAACGGTGAGTAGCGTTGCCAACTCAGGTCTCCTGGTCATTCCTGAGCTTGGGTTACTGCCTGTGTGGCGTTTCAAATGTTCTCTCAGTGTCCGCCTGGCTCTCGGGTTTGTCCTACCTCCCCAAAACAGGCCACATTGCCCATGTATCAGTTTATGAGAAAGCGTGCGTGAGCATGATGTCCTTGACGCACTGGCCGGGTTGCCTTGTGCCAAGTGTTCTCTGGAGCGGTTCCAGATCCAAGGCAAACCCACGGAGGTTCTAAAGGAATGCCAGGAAACAACCTTGACGGTAGACTTTGAGAGGCTATACTTTGATAAACACCTGAAACTCTTGCCTAAACCGCTTGTTCCATTCCAGTCTTGTTTAACCAGAGCGTCTCCAAAACCCCTGGAAAGTTCTTGTCATCACAGAGGAAAACTCCCCTCTCGGGCAGATTCTTTCCAGATCATCCTCCTGTCCTCTATCCTAACTCCACGCCCAGCGCGAACACAATCCTTTCCATTAAAGGAGAAGCAAAAAATAAACACTTCCTGTGGAATATCTGTGGAAGAGCAGCTTGTTGATGAGTTCAGGACGGAAAAACGTGACAGTCTGGGAATAGGGAGAATCGGCTATATGGGGCGGAGTGATCAAAATTTCAAAGCTGTCAATCCAATAGATATTTAATTTCAGTCTGACCTGAGTACATGGAATGTAATCATCCCTATAGCGCTACATTTAACCAGCAAAAACGCTAACTGTTACTGACAGCACAAGCTCTACCTCGGAAAATTATTTGAATGCAAACAAAAGCCATGTGTGCTATATTTCTGGATATATAAATAGAACATGGAAGCACATTTGGCCTTAATTTCATTTGCTGCACTAACAAATTAAAATTACAACAATACAAAGAAACTATCAAAGGATTCCTGCTGAGTGCCGAGGTCCCGGGTTCCTGGAGCGCCGCTGGAGTTCAAAGGAGAATTCATAAAAGATTTAGACTCGCTCGGAGCACAGACTCTCGCTGCCTCGCCGTTCTCTCTGACCTCGGGTTAATTTATCTAATTGCCGCACAAAGGAGGCGCATCGGCCCATTTTTCGGCCACCCCCTCATCCATACACATTCATTACCCGTTCCTTTCATTAGTTCCTTTCTCTGGCTGAACCACGGAAGCTTTCAGTTTGAAGTCGAAGGCGTCGTCTTGCACAAAAGCACTGATCAATAGTGTGTAAAAGGACAGATAGATACACCAAAGTTGGATGGGTTAGCATGTGAGTCAGGCAGAGATGAAATAAGAGGGGTGAGGCAAAAGGGTTAAAAAAAAAAAACAAACAAACAAAAAAAAAACAACAACATACACAATTGGTGAAGTCAGTATGCATTTATCATTACAAAACGGTTTCTATCACATTTAGCTAAACTGTAAACACCAAACTGGTGTAAATCCTCTTACATTCAAATGGGGTCTATTCAGGGAAAAAATTTGAATCTGATCATGATCGGAAAATCACGTCCATAAAAAGAAATGGCAACAACAACAACAAAAAAAAAAACCCCCGCCCCTAATCCAGAGTCACTCAGCTGAACGAAATCTCCGTAACTCTAGCCCCACTTCCTGAAAGAGATACGTTATACTGGACAGATAATTACATAGTAGGAATTCTTCTGTTTGGCAGCCAAGAAGGTCGCAGCAACGAGTGTCAGGCAGAGAGACGTGGGAGAGTCGGAGAAAGGCAAATTGCTAATATGTGAAGGGTGATGTGAACAGGTCACTGCTTCTATAAATGGTTTTTAATATATTTGATAAGACACATTTATATGATAATGAACGTCGCACTGGAGGTTACGGCTCCAAAACGGATTCCTTCGGCGAGCGACACTTTCAACCTGGATCGCGAATAAAACGTGCTGCTCGCAAAGGAAGAAGTGGACGCGACTAAATCTTTGTCATGAACTTTAGCCGCAAGAGAGGACTGAAAGTGGCTTCCTGTGATTTTTGAGTGGAAATATTTCTGCACCAGGAAGAAGTTTCAGCCCTAAGAATCACTTCAGTTTTTTTTTTGTTTGTTTGTTTGTTTGTTTTTTACACCCAAGCCTTGTGGCTCATCACAGTCGGAGCTTATCCCGGTTTCTGAGTTCAACTCCTCTTGGATGTGACGCCCGTCCATGGCAGTTTCCCTCCCAGTATTTTTACTGGTAACCATTTATAATGCTGGGTGGACAGAGGCACACTTGTGGTTAAGAACCTGCCCAGGGGCACTTGCCCAGCATGGTGGGGGTCTAATGGGGATACGAACCCTAGACCTCTCAAATATATTAGTCTACTGATTCAGGATTAAAATCTGGTGTAAATCTGTCATCACAGGGCTAAAGCTGATGGCCTGTTTACAGATCTCAAGCTGCTGCGACAGATGTTAACTTAGTTCCCAACTGCATCCTTCTAAATAATTCAGTAGCGAGGAAGCACTGAGGGTAAGGTGACAAGGAAATAAGAGAAGTTCCGACATGCAAACACTGATTGGTCTGCTCAGGGTTTTTTTTGTTTGTTTGTTTTTTTAAAATATAAATCCAGCATGTTCACGGAGCTGGCAGTCAACCAATAAAAAAAAATAAAATAAAAATTTTAAGGGACACTGAGAAATCCGTAAGGGGGAATCGAATCTGATCGAGGAACCTGATGGGCACCAGGTGTGCTGGCCTTAAGTCTTCTGGAAAACTCTGGAGCTGAAATGCTGTACTAGAAATAAATCTAAAGGCAGAAATGATTTATTCCGACAAAATTTTGCATCGCATGTCCAGGTCAGGTCCCGATGTGGAATCCTCTTAGAAACCAGAGGGTCACTCAGAGTATAAGGAACCTCCGCCACACAGCATGGATAAAGTAGCAACTTAGCCCTATAGGGGTCCTGGTTTTATTTACCCATGTGCTCATCTTCTATTATGCAAATTAGCAACAAAAAAAAACACAAACTAACCCTAACCCTAAGGTTTGAATTATTTACCATATGTAATGTTTGACCTTTCAAAATCATTAAAGGTCAAATGCAACTGCCTTATTTGGGAGTCCATATAGTTTCCTAATAAAATGTTCCATAGTAACGGAATGTCTATCGGCAATTGTTTTAAGCGCTCCATCTCCAAAAGTGCATGACCTTGCTCTGACCTTGTCCCCTGACCTAGACTTTCCAAAATCAAATCGTCACTGGGATGCATGTAGGATTAGTGACCCTACCAAGTTTGGATAAGTAAAACCCCATGCACGGGTGTGGTCAGGAATTTTTCCACATAGATGAACTGACAAACAATCTCTCAAACACCAAAGATTACAAAGATCTCCACCAAGAACAAGCGACAGGGCTTGGGGTGATACGAACAAAACCAAGCGAGATATGACAAATCACCACACAACCTCGATAAACGGGTCTCGGCTGGAAGTCATTACAGATACTCAAGAGCAGGGGAAGCAATGGGACTTCAACCCAGAGCCAGCAACCAGAGTTCCAAAAAAAAAAAAAAAAAAAAAAAGAAAGGATGATGGAATTAGGTTAGCATGGGGGAAATAATGCCCCATTGAGATTTTTAATTGCTTTTGATTTCATTTGCACATCTAATGTGGGGAGCACTAAGGGGAGTCTATTTTCGCTTCGGCTTGTGCACCATCATGCAAGCATAACGCACCAGGGCCTCATGGTCAAAATTAGCCAACAAATCACGTCCCGTAAGCCTGGTTAATGCTTTCCCAGGCCATCACTGCGGGCAGGTAATTAGTTTAACAGTGCGGAAGGATGAAAGAGTGGAGTTCCTGGCAAGCTTGCAGGTTATGGGATCGCAAGGGGAAGTCAAAAGTTTCACAGAGGTGGCAGGAGGCGTATGGCATTTTTATGAAGTGGTGCCAATATCCAGGAAAAGGAAGCCTGTGTTTTTCTCTGGAACACCAGGTGCAGCACGAACAACCAGTGATCATCTAGCCTACGGACAAGAATTATGAATTTATAAGATAACAAACACTCCATTAGCCAATGGTGCCAACCGTGTTAGCAAAAATTTGCTAGCAGGCAAAAACGTAAGAGAACTTTACGACATAACTCCATAGCATATGTCAGAGAAAGAAATGGAAGAATCTTTTGGTTCAGGCAGGAAAATGGCAGGGCAAAATTGTGAGCACTCTGAGTGCTACTTAATAATAAGTAGCTCTTTATTAACCAACCAAAGGAACCACAGGCTTGCTTTGTGTTATACCAACTCAAGTCCAAGACTTGCCGTCTTAAAGCACACCAAAATAAAAGGTTACCAAAATAATTTAGCAAATTTGGCGAGTACTGGTCACTAAGGGGCGCTACAAATATGACACGCCTATATCTCAAGGCTGGTTCCTCCGAGTTGTACGAAACTTGGTGGGTACAACCAAGGATCACGCTCGTGCCCACCACTACAATGGTATTGTGATAGCATAATGGGCCCCGCCCACTTTAAGCAAACAATTACAATGTTAAGAATTTACCAGATAGATTCAGGGGAATGCACACAGATTATAGCATAGACCAGGGGTCACCAACCTTTTTGAAACTGAGAGCTACTTCATGGGTACTGAGTCATACGAAGAGCCACCAGTTTGATAGGCTCTCCTGAAATTACACATTTGCTCAGTTTGCCTTTAGTTATACATTATCAATAATGATTAATGATACTTATCTATGTGGAGACACTGATCACGTTAATGATGTCATGTCATGTCATTTTCTGAACCGCTTAATCCTAATTAGGGTCGCGGGGAGGCTGGCGCCCATCTCAGCCGACTCTGGGCGAGGGCATGATCACGTTAATGATTTCTCACAATAATTATCAACAATAAAAATCGAAAATTAATTTTAGACGCAGCTCACTAGTGAGTTGTGCTATTTTTAAAACAGGCCTGCGGGCGACTTATGTGGTCCTTGGGGGCGACCTGGTGCCCGTGGGCACCGTGTTGGTGACCCCTGGCATAGACAGACAATGAGTCATAGACCAAAAATACCAAAAATGGCACGTGCATTGCGCAGATGGGTTTGGCCCTGTTTAACTGCATCAGTTCCTGTCCTGTATTACTGCATCAAGGAGTCAAATATCATAAATGTATAATCTCATGTGTAGATGTGGGCATATCTGTGCTTTAGGACAGGATCAAACTAAATGTTCAATCGAGCATGCTGGATGGAAACACTAATAAATCCATGAGAACCCAATGTAGCGTCCTGAAAAACGGTAGGCTTCTGGACAAACCTCAAAGGATTAAGCCTGCACAGTTTGGTGAGGATTGGCAAAGTATCTTGAGACACACCTGGAAATGGTGGGGTGGAAGAAAAAAATTGCCCAGGATGCCTAATGATGGCTAATTTAAAATCTAAAGGAAGTTAAAACCGGATTCAAGCTGATGTAAAACATAATTCTGTACAAAGCCATTAGCATTGGGTGTTAAAATAAAATCTATCATGACTGGTTGAACTTGTCATGTTACAGCCTATTCAAATTTCACGGCGGACAAAAAAAATGGATGGCGGACATGAAATGGAAAAGTCTTCTAGACTGTATGTATGTTAGTCTGGTGGCTCAAGACAAGCTGCCGTGGCCTTCATGGACATACGCCACTGATGATGGATGTTTGCCAGTTGGCACAGAATCAACTGTGTGCCACTTCTAGACTCAAAAACATAACAGGCGATAAACAAGACACTTGGAAAGACTGCTGTCATGCAACCGAGACACCGGGGTACGGACTTGAGTATTCAGAGCAAACACTCTCCAAACGTCCTGTCCCAGGGCCATGACAAAGCAGGTGGCTGAAATAATTATAGCAAAGTATGCCAAACCAACAGGAGCTTTTGCGAAAATACAACTCTGAAGAGTTTGGCAACCTGGCAGAAAGTCTTTCTTTTTAATGTAATGAAGTTTGAACATTTTTCTTCTTGGGAGAAGGGTTTTTTTTATTGTTGTTTTTTTTTTTGGCTGCAGGTATGGCGACTTGCAGAAAAAGTAGCCAGACAGCACCGTGTTCTGGAATGGAGCAACCCAATCTCCCGACAGCTTCCAACAAGTGGATGTGAGCCAAGACAAGTTCTTTCAAGTAAAAGCAACCATTCTATGAGGGGGGAGGGGGGGGGGTACATGTGGAAAGCCTGAGAGACATCTTAATTAAAAATACACCGGAGATGATATTACTCGCAGTGACGTGAACTAAGCAGTCAGTTTTGATCAACTTGTCGGGGAAAAAAAAAGATGATATATTAGTATTTAAAAAAAAAATCTCAGATGGGGAGGAGAAGTTGTATGATACAATCCAGCTCCGCCGACGGAGTGGAAGATTCACAAGGGAGTCTGAGCGCGAGACGGGAGGATCGGCATGTGAGAACGCAGTCGAGTGTTGATGTACAAACTTATCAGGCCTTCATCTTGACAAGTGCTTCACTTGCAAAAGTATGCGTCTATGACCGTGTGTTCCTCGTCATGTTAATATGCTAATTTCATGTGTAGTATAGTGTGTGTGTGTGTGTGTGTGTGTGTGTGTGTGTGTTTTGGGTTTGGACACTCTTATCCAGACTGGCTTACGTTTATCATTGTTTTATTCAACTTGGCAATTAAGGTTTAAGGGCCATGCCCAAGTGCCCAAGAGTGGCAGCATGGTGGTACCGGGATCACCAACCCAGAGCCCCAACCATCCCATCCAAAGTTGAGATCCAATATGTCTCGAACAATGAGTACTATAGGTGATTAGCATAAAAACAAATATGGAAACTTTACGCTGTTTCGCACAAAGGACCTTGCGTACTTATTCTTGCTCTGTAAAGCAACCATGCTTAATAGATTACAGTTAATGAATTTAAGAAGCACGTTTTATGCTTATTAGCTTGTTCGCTGAATTAGCTGCTGTAAAGTAACGTAGGCTTAAAGGTGAGATATTATACCCATTTTAAGAGTTTATTTTTCATGTCGGACACCAGTGGAGAACCGAAGTACGATTCCTAATCCAAAACACACCACAGTTCTTCAGGAAGCTGCATCCCCATGCAACTCCCCCCGAAACACTAATTTTAAGTGCGTGCGCTGAACAGCCTGTTTGGCTTCCTCCTCCTATTTATATTCTTTCCACAGTCTGTGCCTTCTCTGCTCTGATTGGTCACCTCTCTGAAGTCTTTCAGTGCATTGAGGGGCGGACAGGGATGGGCGGAGATACAGGGGTGGGGGGAGAACAGCTCATTAGAAGGCTCAGCTCAGAGGTAAGACTTAAACAAGTGTTATCTGACACTCTGGCATCGTCAACACAGATTTTCAACACTGTAGCATCACTGATGGGTCAGAAAAGTGGGAAAAGCATCATATCTCCTGTTTATTAAATTAACAAATCACTATTTTGCACTGGTGTACAGGGTCACGGGTTATTTTTAACAAACAGCTTCTAAAACTGCTGACCAGTTCTCGGAGTGACTATGTTAATAAAGCACACTTTGATATGTCATGAAACCAGCCTGTGTCTTTGGAAGGATTACCAAAAAAAAAAAAAAAAAGGGAGGGGGTGGACAGCATGAATTTTAAGTAATTTATTAAGCTCACTCTGAGATATGCTTGAGGGATCCATTGAATCTTTTGTTGCAGGATAAAGTAGAGGGCTTAAATCACAAATATTTGATATTCCACAACATGAAACTGCCTCAAAGCCTGGTTTGATCCTAGTGTCAATACTCAAGGTACAAGCGTGTACTTGCTAGTTCTGAAAACTTGCTCACATGAAATCAACCCTGTCGAAGCATACTGTTCATACAAAATTGCAAAAATGACTCTAAAACCCCCCAAAACACCCTTCCATTTCAACCCTGAAATATAGTTTGGGTTGGAAACTATATTCAACCATCCAGCACTGCTGACCAGCATTACTCAGGATGATTAAATCAGCCACTAATCCCCCTATCCCTGGATCAGAGACGCCATGATGACATGTATAACACACCAATATGTGGCAGGACTTTAAGCCTGCAGTCTCAGAGCTGCTTAAACCTCCCTCTGTTAAACATCTCACAAACCAAAGATACACTATTGTACAGCGAGGGAGATTGCAAAAGCTGTGTCGTGTCAGAGAAGCAGGTTATCACTGGCCTAGAAAAACTACCAGTGTGGTTGGATGTACCCACAGGCCCAGCGTGTGAGGTTGAAATATCTGTTCTCTGCATTCTACGTCAAATACATCACCATCTCAGCGCTGCCAAGGTCCACAAATACATCATCCTGCCTAAGTAACTCGGAGAGCTGGGTAAACAAACGACAGACCTTCATTCAGCGATGGTGAGATCCCTGGGGTCTGAAAAGATATACAAATCCCTGCTTATGGAAAAGAGCGTACCGTGAAATCAAGTTCCGAGAAGGGCGTTCGGGGGTTACCGCATCATTTTTGGGAGGAAAATATAAAATGACGGTGTCTCTCGTGTGCTTTTTATTAAAGGCAAAACATTTCATAATATCCATATTTTGTTAACGTTAGGCTTTTCTCCGGTTTCATTTTATGTACACTGAACTCTTAGAACGGAAAAAAAAGCATGCCTGCGTGCAGATAAAGAATATCCCCATCGCTAGGCTTTAGATACCCCTCCGTCACCTGACCCGAGATCCTGGGGGAGAATCACTACACAACACACAAGCAAGCTATGCAGCAATTTTCCCATTTATTTTACACGTTTTAGGGCTTATATATGTTCAAAGAAAGTGCAAGTTCATGGGGCAGATCAGTTACAGAGTGGTCACCTGTGTAGGCGTGGCTAGTTAGAATATGTTCAACCGTGCAGGTGCAAAGTCCTTCTGATTACTACACGTGATCCTTTAAAAAAAAAAAAAAAAAACATGAAAGAGAAATGAAATGAACCACAGGGTTTTAACTAGCGATCGTTTTTTTGGAACAGACTTGGTTAACTAGACTTGACCTCCTAGCCTACAAATTTGTACGAGATCGTAACCAATGCAGAAAGTAGTAATCGTGAAATTCAGCCATACATTTATGAACATGTCAGTCAAACACATTGTTGCAGGTCTACAATCAGGAGGGTTGAGCAGGTTGTAAGTCACATCCCTGCGCGATTTTACGGAGAAGCGCGGTTTCATTTCCAACGCTGCAAAGATGTTGACGCCCACAGGCAGCATTAAATGCAGAATTATACATGAAATACATTTTGCAAAAGGTTAATACAAAACATTTTATCCTCGAAAAATAACATAGTTGTGGCGTTTGGCGAGTTCTTTCGAGAACACTGAGCAAAACATCAATATGACAATATTAACTGCCGCTCTCATTATACCTCAGTGCTGTTGGTTTCTCCACTCTGATTAAATTAGTTGATTAAATTAGTTGTCTATAATTATTTGACTCAAGTGTTCAAGTGTTGCAACTTGCATGCCTCAAACACCTTTACGATCTAAAGTGTCACGCTCCTCAAGAGGAACGTATAAGTTCATCTGCCAATTATAATAAACATTTCCATAACAAGCCAACAAACACCTTTGCTTACAAATACATCCAGTGGATCCATCTCCCCTGGCAATAATATCCAGGCTAGTTTTGACAAACTGACCCCAGTATGACCTTGAAGATTTAAGTCAAGGTCGTGATCGTCAGAACTCGTGCGAGACGGTGTTGAGTTGGATTTACGCCTAAAATATGAAGGTCCTGCAACAAAGCGATGATCAGTAATTGTGCAGCAAATGTGCATGATGGATGGATGGATGGATGGACGGACAGACACGCAGCAGTACCACATTCCCCTCTCAACATTCCGTGATGGCGGTTTGGGAATCAAACAGTACAGGACGTATTATGAGGGGAAAATAACCATCATGACAGAGAAACTCCAGACTCAACAGCCGAGTCGTCCCTGTTATAATCGAACTCAAGTCAGGAAAACATGAACGAACTGATTCACCATGTACGTAAACGCTCTATCCATGTTCACCTCTAGTACTAAAGTCACTGACTTTTTGTACAAGTTTCTGGTTGTTCCTGCTATGTATGCGCGCACATCCGACACCATTTGTGAGGACACTTAGGGCGGTGAAACGTACCCAGGAATAAAATCTGAATTCCAGGAAACTGTCACTGTATGAAATATTCTAATGTGCTAAATAATTTAAAAGCTAAGCTGGAGCGTACCTCGAACTGAGACGGTAGTGGTGTGTGCATGAGTGCATGAGAGAGAGAGAGAGAGAGAGAGAGAGAGAGAGAGAGAGAGAGAGAGAGAGCTTTTACTGTCACGAGAGAGTATTCCGCTGTAGGGTTGTCTCACACATAAACCGTGCACACAGGAGAATAAGAGTACTGTAGGAATCTATCCTGGAAGGGACCAGGGTTGGAAAATATGTCCACTGCAGCACATCTGTATTGATCGAGCACACATTAACCATCCTTTAACCTTCATACAGGGAAGAGGATAAAGTCAAGCCTTTATTGCATTTTTGAAAACATGGAGGAATTTGAGAAATGAAGACTACTGCTTCTGGTTTTTTAGCACTTAGCCACTTTAATAAACATGCTGTCGTTTTTACATCAGATAAACTAGTTTGAAAAACTAAAAACTACTAAATCCGCTGGTAAAGTCTGTTGGGCTTTTACACCTGAGCTTATCCCCCGGTTTCCATAGCGCGACGCGACTAGGAGTTCAACTGCTCCTGGATGAGACGCTACTCCATCGCAGATTACCCTCCCAGTATTTATTTATTTATTTTTATACTGCTGGGTGGACAGAGGCACACTTGCCCTGGGGTCTTAGCACAGTGGGAGTCTAAATAGGATTTGAACCCACGACCTCTCGATCATGACGCCGGATGCCGGACCACTACACCACCTGCCCCACCCAAAAATATTGGAATGCACCCCAATCATCAAAGCAATGGAACATGTGTCTGACAGGTGTTTCCTGCTGGACAGGTGCATCCTCTAAGAATGACTGTTTAAATTAGAAGGGCTCTCACAGAGTGCACGGTACGTCTGCCAATCAAGCACCTATATATGGGAACTGGCCCTAGTTACCCAGGTGCTCGTCTTACGATATGTTCAATAATACATGGACAATATTTTCTTATTATTATTTGTGCCATTATTTCTCAAAACCCTATGACCTTGGTTTTGACCTTTCAAGGTCACTCAAGGACAAAGAGGATTATGCCATTTGAAAGCACGTATATGATTTCCTATCATATCTGTCCATCACTGCATCTAAGAGTCTGTGTCACTTATACAGGGAATATGGGGAAGTGTCGATCTCCCAAAATTTCTGACCTTCACCTTTGACCTTGGCTTTCCAAAATCAAATCAGCTCTGGAACTCAGGTTGGGTGGAGTCTCTACCAAGT
>JAQMYF010000004.1:2940151-2951095 GCA_030014195.1 Neosilurus mollespiculum
TTTCTCCAATAGCTTCTGCAATGCGGTTCCTCTCGAGGGTGTTGACACCCTCTTGATAATATACCCTGCCCAAATGAGTACAACACTCATATTTTGTTATAATAAAATTGTTAAAATTATGACTCGTTAGGAAATCTAGTTGCTACTTCATTCTGAAAGGGGGAAAAAAAAAAAAAAAAAAGCACTGTGCTGAGTTTTATGACATCAATGGAGGGAAAGTCCAAGCATAAACGGAAACGTTTTATTGGAAAACATCTGGAAAGCCTTTCATTAAACGTGTTGACTAACGCTACCTCTCGCAACCACAAACCAAAGGCAAAGTCCAGTAAGTGCAATCTAAAATAAACACAAGCGAGACTGTAAACTGAGATCAAAGCAGATGAAATTGCGTCAGTTTTCCACATTGACATTCCCGTCCACTAGCATCCGGCCTCGAACCATAGTCTAGGTATCATTTTAATTTTTTCCTTTATTTCAGTCATTACAAGTAAACTGAGGTATTTAAATTCTTTAGAGGACATAATGTTCATATGGATTCATAATTAAGATTTATGGTCTGTGCAATATAATAAGTGTAGATTAAAAATTATACACTGCCACACAAACAATGATACTGATGCAATATAGTATAATAATAACATCAATAATAAGGTATAAGACATCTGAGGGAACTTCGTATGGGAACTCCGCATCGAAACGAGTCAGTTGAGGTGGTTCGGGCATCTGATTAGGATGCCTCCAGGTCACCTCTCTTTACAGGTTTTCTGGGCATGTCCACCTGGGAAAAGGCCCTGGGGAAGACCCAGAACTCACTGGAGGGATTATATATCCCGTCTGGCCTGGGAAGGCCTCAGGATCCCCCAAGAGAGGATCCCCCTAGAGAGTGTTCTTGGGGAGAGGGATGCCTGGGTTTCCCCTTAAAGACATGTTGCCTCCGTGATCCAACCTCAGATAACAAAAGAAAACGGATGGATAACGATAATGAGGGAAGAAACAGTGTTCGACAGTTAAAACGAAAACGGAGGTAGGACAATTGAATATCTTGTAGGAAAAAAAGAAACCTTGTCATGCTCCAATCTAGCAATTCTTGGGATCCAACGAAAGAATTTGACCAGACGGTCAAATCATACAAGGTCATTAATCTTTTTTTCCCTCTCTAAATAATAGCTACATGGTGGCAACCAAAAAACTGACAACAACAAGCTATATAAAAAAAAATGTAACGCCTGTTAGACCAAATCAGTTCCCCCAGCCAGCCTTTCAAACCCAAGCCCCTTTCCATGCAGCCAGCGACAAGAGAAAAAATGCTGGGGATCAAATGGCAGCCATAAACCAAAAGCTTCAACCACATTTCAAATTAGTAAGTGCTGCCAAAGCACGGAGGAGAAAAATGTGTGCGGTCCGTGTGACACGGAGACGGGCTGACGTCATGCCGCCCTTCGAGGATTTATATTTTTATATTTATAGAGCAGTTTTAAACCCTGCTGCCTGGCTTAGCGGCACAGATGCACACGGAGCTAGAGGACTGTGGGTGGATGAGAAAGCAGATGACTGGCATCAACTAGGTAGAAACATACACAATATACACTGCAATCTCCGGTTGGAGAGCAGAACCCAAAATCCGGGCTGGAGACCATCGGTAACAGGATGGTATCAAACGTCGCTGCTTCGATTTACTACAAAAGCATCAATGTTAGCAGCACTTTGTCATATTTAGTTCAGATTAACTTTCACTGACATTCATCACTATAACAAAAATTAATAAAATGACAGAGACGTGCTCTGTATGGCCAAGATGGGGCTGTGATGTAATGGTACAGTGTCAAACTCAGAAGTTCTTGGTCCTTAACTATTCCTAACTGTCTACATAAAGACCATCATTCTGAGGTTGTGTCATGTTTTTAATGTCGATATGGCCCTACAGAAATGCTCTATATATTTTAACAAAAACTTCCTAAATTACTCCCCATCGATTCATGACTGTACTGCCCCACACAACCCATCAACTGGTGTCTGAACTGCCACATATACCCCAGAACTTTGGAACAATATTGCCCCATACATCCCAGTAGTTGGGAACAATACTGCATCCCTAAACCCCATCTACACACTGTACTACCCTAGACAACCCATTAATTTGCGACTTATACTGACCCAACCCTACAAGTTCAGAATTTTACAACCCTATACACCCCAGCAGTTCGGCACGGTAGTGCCCCATATATCCAATCAATTTTTAAACCAATGCCCACATACCCTCCTCGGTTCAGAACAGCATCCCCTATACACCCAATTAGCTCATAACAGTACAGCCACACACATCCCACCAGTTCAGAACCGTTTTCATGAATGGGCTCAAATTAAACGTAAGGCAAATTCATAATGTTGAAAATGTATCATAAATAAAACGGACAGTAATTCAGAAACCTCTCCAAGCACAGCCTGAAGCCTGATTATTAAAACTTCCTGTATTTAATTAAACGGAAAAGAACCACCACGAAGAAAATAATTCTAAGAAAATTCTTCAGTACAAACACAAACTATTTCATTATACACCAACATCATTTAATCAAGGCTGCACCGCTGCTGCGTCCATTCTCAGACTAGCCAGGCTTGACGATGTCAAAGAAAAGAAAAATTGACTGACTGTAGGAGCTTGGACTTCTGATTACTTTTTTGTGCACTGCAAGGACAAGGTCATTTTTCTTGTGCATCAGGGGTCAGTGGCTGTGTTTAAAGAACCCAACCTAACAGCTATGCGTTATGATTCTAAACAGCGCGGAACACAGTCGTCTCTTCCTGGTAGGTAAAGTCTGAGACGACTGTAATTCGTCTCTTTGGAACTCATTGCGATTCTCAGTCTTGAATACACAAATTAGAAAAATTGGACGGCCGGCAAAGACGGCAGACGACAAGAACTTTCGGTTAAAAACGAGGATCGGGGGTTTCACGCCATCGCCTGCTCGCTTGAAAAAAGGTACCAAAAAAAAAAAAAAAAAAAAAACACTTTTTGGTCCATCCCAAAGGCTGCTGAACTTAAAAAAAAAAAAAAAACCCACACAAACAAAAAAAACCCTCAACAAAATATGTACCAACTGGCCAAAGTTTAAATCTTCTGTGGTCTTTTTCATAAAGTGAGTTCCGACAACAAAGGTCCGGTTTGTCGAGTACTTGGGGCAAATGCTGCAAGCTCATTGTACTGAGTCATAAAAAAAGCCCTTTTTTCCTTTTTGTTTGTTCTACTCTCACAATACGCTGCCACATACTTGCACCTGCAGACTTTGTTAGCGGTTAACGCTTACAGCTAGGTTCAACATGAAGCAGTGTCTCCGGCACCAAGAATGATGTTACTGCATGTCTTGTGTCAAGCTTCATAGCTATACATTGGGCATTAGTGGCTCAGTGGTTAAGGCTCTGGGGTTACTGATCAGAAGGTTCTGGCATTCAAGCCCCAGTACCACCAAGTTACCACTGTTGGGCTCTTTGAACAAGGCCCTTAATCCTTAAATGCTCAGTTGTATAGGTTACTCTGGATAAGGGCTCTGCCGGTTGTTATAAACATTAATGTACATGTATAGTGATGGTGGTCAGCAAAGGTGAGTCAAAGAATCACAAAACATAGTCAACTTGTGTTGTAGTGAAGTTCATAGTGACATAAGCCTATTTCAGCAACCCGCCAATGGTGACTCAAGGCATTTATTTTATTCACCAGCACAGATTTTGCTCGCATTCGGCAACTGGTTGGGGTAAACTTTAGGCCGTGGCTTCCATACAACATGGCGAAGATTTTTACAGTTTGTCACGTGGGAACCCTCAAAGTTTTGCTTTGATACAACTCTTTTGGAGGTGCCCCTCCTTTTGAAAGTACTGTTCCTTTCTTCACTAAAACAGAGGCATACTGGATAAAAATGGCATCCTGGGATATATGCAAAACAGCCCATGGAAATGAAACGATACAAATTGACATGAGGCATCGCGTTGAATTCTTATCCGAGTCCACACTTGTTTCTCTTCTGTCTTGAACATGACAAGGGGGGGGATGCTTCGCTTGTGGAAAGATGACAGAACTACACGAGGGAAAGACTTGATCTTGGAAAGGTTTAAATTATAATGCATGAATGATGAAGAAAAAGTGCAGCATGAACCTTTTGGAAATCCAGCAAACCACTTTTCCTGGTCGGAGGTTACATTCTGAGGACCACAGAGTCTCTTGCCAGCTGCAGGCTCGGCTGTTTTAACCGTAGTGTGATGGTAAGCTGTGTGTGTGTGGACTGAAGACAGGACAAGCGGTTGACCCAGCATTTTCCCACACTGCCAAACGGCCTTCCAAATCAGTAACACAGAAGAGGTTTGAAAACCTTCTCGGCTTTCCTTACTTCTGAGCTGCATCATCATCCAGACACACAACAAGTGTGCGAAAAGCTATAACGCTCTCTCTTATTATATAGATGTAAAAAAACATACGTTTTACCTGAACAAAGCTCACCTTCAGCTTCCGTTCTGCTTGTCGCTCATGCTTAGAAAGGTTCATAACCCAATACAGTGCGCGACCGTTACCTCAGGTGAACGAACAAGGGCTGATGATGCTGATAATCAGTCAGCACTTTACATTCTACAGTAATCGTTCTTTCAAATTTGGCAGCCATGTTGTTTTTCAGTTTATTTCGTAAATAAAAATACATCCTTTCCTGACGTTTCATTCCATCCTTTACTACCTCCAAGGTTTGACAGATGTACCGTGTTCACCAGTGGTTTTTCGTCATTTATCCGTGAACAAAACACCGACCACACCCATGCAAGAATTTTCACCAAACTTGGTGGGGGCACTACCCTACCTGAATCCCAGAGATTATTCTATTTTGGAATGTCTGGATCAAAGGTCTAGGTCAGAGCAAGGTCACAAAGGTTTGGAGATCGATATTTCCAATATTCAAATTTTAATTGCTTCTTTTTGAGCAACAAACGTGACACAGACCCACAGATGTAATGAGGGGCCGACAGAAAACCATATACACCCACTTTCAAACAGCATAAACTTTGACCCTGAGTGACTTTAAAAGCTCAAAATCAAGGTCACATGACTTTTTACAGGTAATAACTTCTAAATGAGTGCCTATAGGCATGGCGTTACTATGGAACACTAATAGGAAACCAGATATGGACTTTCAAATGAGACAATGACCTCTGACCTTAAGTGACCCTGAAAGGCCAAAATCAAGGTAATTGGTTTTTAAGTGCTAATAACTTCTAAACAAGTGCCAACAGACATGGCACACCAACAGGAAACCACAGAATGACATACGCATCATAAGATGATCACATGGGGAATTAAAACCGGTACCCATACAGGGTCTTTTTGATACACTGTCTATGCATGGTGGAGGTACCTTGCACTTTTCGAGTGCCCCTTTATTTAAGCTATTTTGTTTCAGACCGATGTGACTCAGTTACGATTTCTATCATTATTTCCTCCACTCCACTCCCTCGTCAAGGACCCTCCAGCAGCCGAAGCGCCTTGTGCTTCCTACCCATAATCACCCACTAAGGCAGGGGTGGAGAGATCACTGATCTGCAAGCAGTCTGTTATCTTTTCGAGTATCACCATCTCATTAAATCCGCTGTGATGTCTCGGCATGCGATTAGAGCGGCTGTTGGGAGTGGGGGTGGGGGGGGGGGTGGATGTGAGTGGCCAAATGTGCTGGTAGATGAGTGAAAACAGCTGCCTGTGAAATTACGTCTTGCGTTAGGACCTGAGACGGCTTCAGGCAGCCGTTAACATAATTACACACTCAGGTAAACCAACACACAACCGCTGAGCAAGAAACGTAATGCCCCAGATACTCATTCATATGGAAAGTTTACCCAAAATAGCTCATTTTATTGTCTTGCATCACTTAGTCTGTAGGTTCCTCTTTAAATTCCGCCCTTAAAACACTTTGAGCAATTTTACTTGTACGCATTCTGGCCACTATTTTTCTTCTTCTCTGCTTCCACTCAAGAGCCTGAATCACTTGGATTGCTCTGAGGATTGAGGAGAAAAATGCAGGAGGGCATCCGAATCAAACTCAACATTCGGAAGCAAAACTTTTTCCGAAACCCATGCTTTCAAAATCACTCAAAATTCACAAAACGTTCCAAGTTAATTAGCAGCCAGTGCCCAAAGGGAATCGGTCATACAAACACGGCCATGCTGCGTATCGCTAATTATCCAGGTGTGCAACCTTTACTGTAATTACCTTTCCCTTCAGGTCTGAGGATACGCTTTTACCTCTCACAACACTCAACCATACACACAACGGACTGGCATTTCTTAAGAAAGTGTTAGCTCCCGTTCAGTGGAATGGAATAATGCATCACAGTATTTTACACATAATCACCAACCATTACATTATTTATAGCTACAAACCAACATGCTAAATTTTTAGCATAACAGCGGGGTTGGTGGGATGGTAAAAAACAAACAAACAAACAAACAAACCTTTTAAAAGAACATTCTCATTGCATCAGGAGTGAATGATGAATGGCGTTCTTATATTTTTATTAGCATGCAGTTAGTTCCACAATTATTGGCACCCTTACTATAAAAAGCCATCGAAAGACTGTCAAAGCTTTAACTGAAGTAAACATATAGATATTTTTTGTTTATTCAAACAGATCCCTGCTCGCTACAATTACACGCCCCTGAGAAATCCTTAGGAACCCCATATGCCTAAAATAAAACCCATCATTTTAATGCATTAATAAAGTCACCTGGGGATCGCGAGGTTGGGTATCAGCCATGCAACAGCCATCTACGGCCAGAAATACTCTCTCATTCCTGTCAATCACGGTGACACTAGCCGATCACAGACATCTCTAAGCCTGTGTATGCAGAATAGGGTGGATAGCAGTTTCATTCAAACGTGTTTCGGATAAAAAGAAGCCATTGGCATCATGTTCAGCACGTATCTCAGAGGAAGTGTTAGTGCTAATGGAATGCAAAGACTTGGCTGGTGGGTGGGAACTGGCAAGACAAACTGTGCAGAAAATGTTCGCCAATTAAAATGAAGCAACACTTTCAAGAGGTTTACAGCATCTTTAAGAGGTACAGCCTGCGTACATGTTATGGTCATGAGCACGAACTACTAACGATCAGGACCGAGAACAGTGTCTGCATATAAACGAGATGTACCAGGTGTGCACTGAACCGTAGTGTGATGACTATGGGTACGCCAGATGATCACAATTACTACACAGATCGTCCGCCAACATTACGCAACAGATACATGTCCATCGACATCGCAGGAAACCCAAGAACACATTAATCAGTGGGTCTTGTTAGACCAGATTTCCTAATTTTCCCTTCAATCACTATCCTGTAAAAATTCTGGGATCTTAGCCACTGTTCCAAACCCCGTAAGAGTCATGACAGTGTATGAATTTTCCCAGCGCCATCTCATTTCATGTTTCATCATCACTTTCTTAATTTTCCAAAATAGTCCTGCCTTTGGGGGAATGCGCTGTGAGAATCTGAGGCATCCATAAATAAGACATGAAATGTTCAAGTAAGGGGGGGGGGGGGGGTTGAGATTGGGGTATGACTCAAATATGGCCATCTATTATTCGCCAACGTAACCATCAGCATTGCGGATTCACACGAACGCTCTGGTACGACGTCTTCGCCGTGCGTCCGTGGAGAGGGGGGGGGGGTGGTGGAAGGGGGTGGGAATGGCCTATGGCTAGTAAGGAAATGAGAAGAGTATGAGCTGCTGCGTGCACTAAAAGAATGTGCCATGCATTTTTTATTGTCATGGGGCAATTACGCAAAATCCTGTCAAGGCAAAAATCATTCTCTCGGTTCTTGAATGCTGACAGGATGCACTGTATTAATGTTTCAGAGTATCAGCATGAGTCAGATTTGCCTCCGGTTGGTGCGTTCAGTTCATAACTCAAGGTCAAGACAGTAACCTTTTAAAAAATAAATAAATAATTAAAATCTCATTAGAAAAAAAAAAAAAAAACTATTAAAATGTACTCTAAAGAACCTATGAAAAGTGGGACATGGCGAAATGCAAACCCTTTGGGGTCTTTTTGCTCGTCCAAATGTCTGTTCGGTTGCTTCAAATGTCTTTAACGAGAATAAAGAACCGAATTATTTCTTTATTACAATTCACTCAATGTTCCAAGCAGAACTTTTAAAAACTAGAACCATTAAGGATCCAAGGAATCCCAAAAGAAATCTCACTGGTCAAACCCTACAACCTTAAGGGTCCATGTGCATCTTTCTGAAGGACAGGCTTTTGTGAGGGACCCCTATCAGACAGGGTTCCCCAGTAGAACCCCAAACTCTAGAAGCTAGAATCCAATGAACTTCTTCCAGATAAACATTTTACCAAAAACGGTACATGACACATTCATTTCCAATGCACCACTAAAACCTTCAACCATCCAAGGAAGCCGTGGAGAACCCATGCTTCCTTAAGTGCTTTTGGGTCACCCCTCCGAGCAACAGGTACCCTAGAACAGTGGGTTCGAAAGAAATTTCCAAGTACAACCCCTAGAGGTAGGTAGATCCTCTGAGGAATACCGCTTTTCTTGACCCCTCTTATCTCTTCAAGAATCCTTGGTCAGCCCTATGGGGATGATGTTCTATGTAGAACCCTACCATAATGGATTTTGGGTAAGCTTCCAAATAGTACATTCCCAAACCACCACAGTGTGTGTTGGCTTTCCTAAACTGCAGATTTTTCCTAGAGTCTCCGACCAAAGACCAGCTGAGAGGCACTCGTGTCCAATGTATGCTAGAATCCTTTAGCGGTACAAGGAACCCTTGAAGAACCATTTTCCCCAAGAATGTGTGCTCATTTTTTTTGTGGAAGAGAATGGAGTCCTTTAGACCCTTTTTTGTCCTGTACCCCTTAAGCAAGATTTCCATTAAACAGTGAATTACACATACTAAACATTCTAACAACCCAAAGAACCTTGGAGGAACCTAACTAGTGCCTACAATTACAGTGAAAGCTTGTACATAAACCCGAAGAGGTTCCATCCCATTTCCAGTATTCTCCCGAGTTGTTCTTTAGTTGGTGGAAGAGCCATAAACATTCAGCATAGACCCCAGGAACAAAGTGTCCTATCACCAAACCATTAACCATCTAAGGAACCACTGGAAAAGCCATGGTTCTAAATGTTAGAACCCTACATTTCTGTTTAGTTGTCCTGAAGTCCAAGGTTCTACGGAGAGATCTACATCAGTATTTCCCTTTTAGGGAACAAAAGAACCTTTAACTATAAGATTGAACCTTAAAAAAAAACCTAAATCTAAATTAAGACGTCATTTAGCACCAGATGTTCGCGGTGTGTTAATTTATGTAGATGTCTACTTCTTTAATTACTAGTCCGCACACAAGCTAGCTACTAATTAGGCTAAATCACCCTAAAGTGCCAAATTAAATTCATTGAAATGAAATGATTTGGATTTAATCAATGTTACTTATTAGAAAAAGAATTTTGTTCAGGGCACAACCTTAAACCCCACCCCCCAACCCCCCAGGTCTGAGACTTTAAGGTCTGAGCCGCATAAGAGTTCTTCCAACACCGCTACGATTGAGACGCGACGCATTTCATGACGCGATGAAAGACGAAGGAAACATTTCGGCAGACTAATGTGCTGCTGAATGACTAATTCAGACTAATTATAATAGGCACAGCATGTGAGCACGAAGCCGCGTGATGGCAGGGAGGAGGCAAAAAAAAAAGAAAAAATCATTTAAAAGCTTTCAAGCTTTCTAAGGAAAGCAGGAGCACATGGAAAAGCTTACTCACTGAAAGACTTCACGCTGTGGCCAACATTTTAAAAGTCAATCAAAGGTTAAAGTTAAAAACCCTCTGAAATGACTTCATTATAGGAGGATGTTTTTATTTACATTTTTGTAGTTAAATTTCACTGAAATATTATATACACTGTGTTTACGCAAAAATAATGATGAACTACAGGACTTAGCGATGTCATGATACATGATGTCAGTGAACTTTTTTGTAATATCAAGGATATCTGGCACCTTTAATACTTTTTTTGTTGTTAAATGACTGAAAACTGTCTGAAAGTTTGATGTTACATTTTAAAATGTTGCACTTTAATAAATATCTTTACCTGATACCTGTAGAAATGTCTTCAAAATCAGTTTGCATAAAAATTCAGTAATAGAAATCAAATATTCTGGCACTTGATCTTACCTCACACACTCAAACAAAACTCCGTGAAAATATTTTTATAAAGATTCCATTTGTCCAATGGTGAAAAAATTCTTTTATTAGAATCAAAACCCTCTAACGAATTAATTTTAAGTTTTTTTTTATCCTGCTGCATAAATTAATGCCACGATTCCACTTTGTCCTAAACAGAGACAGAAGGTCGTGACAGAACAGCTGCGACGCGTCGCTGTAGTTGATGCCTTTACAGCGCGTCAGTGCCGTGTGTGGCATGTGAACATCTCAGCGTGTTACAGCGACAGCACACCGGCAGGAGCCGCGAGTCTGAGGTCACACCACCCGGGGGTAAGGTCACACCAGGGGCACGAGGGAAGCGGTTACTCAGCGCAGACAGACTGCCTGCAGTCCGACAACCCTTCCTCCGTCCTCACCCCACTGGCACCGAGGGTATTGTTCCCGTTAATCCATCAGGAGTTCCCCAGGGTGTTCGGGGAGGGGTGCTTTGTGACTCCGAAAGAAAACAAGAGCTCTGTTTGTTCAGCAGGTTGAACTTTAAAACTGAGATTTTTTGTTATTTGGTCTCAGTGCAATATAAGTATAATCCAAATTCCCAAATCTGGAATTTTACATAAAAAAAAATCATTATTATTTTTTTTAATAACAAAATAAACTCAAAGTATAAAGACAAAATCCAGTGTTACAGCTGTGATGTTTGGTGGGGGGGGGGGGGGGGGGTGTTCACACTTTGCAAAA
>JAQMYF010000004.1:2993247-3013086 GCA_030014195.1 Neosilurus mollespiculum
TCCGGTTTCCTCCCACAGTCCAAAAACATGCACAGTAGACCGGCTGTTCCAAATCGCCCCTAGGTGTGAGATTGAATGGTTGTGTGTTGGCCCTGTGATGGCCCACCTTCGCCCAGAGACGGCTGAGATGGGCGCCTGCCTCCTCGCAACCCTAATTAGGATTAAGCGGCTTAGAAAACGAATAAAAATGAATGGATGTTAGATGCAGTGAGAACCTGGCATGGACGTAGTATGAACTTTTTCCATTTTGACCACGCCCCCGCATGCAGTCGTCGTGCTCTTTATCCGAATGTGGTAGAGGCTTAAGCAATGAACATAACATGTGTATAAATGAATCAAAATAATATATTTTACTCACCCTCCAGTAAAGTCATTAATATAAGAGACCGTTTCTTCCTTAAATGTGGCTGATCAGTCACAAACTGTACCGTGGATGGCTGTACTATCTGTACTAACCAGTTCCTTCACTTCAGACGTCTACTTAAAATCTTTTGACTGTGAAATTTGCTCCTTCCCCCCCACCTGAAGGCAACTCACAGGCTTCAACATGTGTGTGGTGGGTGTGATGGGTTTAGGGGAGGAAGAAACACTTGACGCATTTGCCTGTCAGATGCAATTCAGCTTGCAGTCAGCAGGGGGCTCAGAAATAGCAAACTGCTCCTTTAAACACTTCGTTCGTTTGTTAAACAGCTTAATCCTACTGGGGTCGCAGGGGGGGGCTGGAACCTATCTCGGCCGACTGTGCGAAGGTAGGGACAGGCGCATACAACCACTCACGCGTAGGGGCAATTTGGAACAGCCAGTTCGTCTATGTGCATGTTTTTGACTGTAGGAGGAAACCGGCGTACCCGGAAGAACCCCACTGCAGGCATGGGAAGAACATGCGAACAGACAGAAACACTGTTGCTGACTCAAACCCAGGACCTTCCTGCGGTGAGGCGGACATGCTGAACACCACGCCACCGTACCGCCGTCCTTCAAATATGATTGAAAGTAATAGATGCAGTGATGCAGAACATTAAACCCACAACCCTTTTATGTTTTATCCCCAGAGGATTTGATGCATAATGTACTGAGTGCATTTACAAAGTGAAATGTGTCCACATTACAGAAATGCACTGCAGAGGGTTATTACTGTTCTTCATCTGTTTATTTGTGTATTATTCCAGGAGGTGAATCCCATCGCTAGAGGACCCCAGTGTGATGGTCCACAGAACAGTGTGTGTGTGTGTGTGTGTGTGTGTGTACTCCTGCCACCCACACACACACACACACACACAGCTGGCTTGGTTTAGATTAATGTGACGCTCGGTATGTTGCAGCAGCAGCCTATTACAGGCAACGGGCCCAACTCAGGCCGGGGACTCGCGTTGAACGCTCACCCGGGAATGCACGCCCTGAACTCGGTGCACCCTCCGCCACAACACCGGTCCGATGGCGACGCGGGCCTCGAGGGAACAGAAAACGGTCATGAAAACAGACGAGACATTGGGGACATTTTGCAACAAATCATGACCATCACCGACCAAAGTCTAGACGAAGCCCAGGCGAAGTAAGTAGAAATTAGGTTTTAGCTTTTAATTAACGGCTTTGGCTCCATGCCCGAAAACAAACTTTGAGCATTAAGTTGCTAGCTGCCGAAGCTACACAGCAAACCGCAGACAATATACCCGTATTCCATTAAAATAAACCCAAAAGGGCCTGTTTCTGCGGTTCATTTTTACTGGTTTGTCACACGAATAAAGTAATATGTTCTAGAAATGCTTAACAGAGATGGCTATCGAGACTGTATTGTTTACGTTGTTGCTAACTAGCAAGCCACTAAATTGTCCAACAAACTAATTTCACATCGCGTTAAAATTCCTAACACCCCACTTAAGGTTAAAAAAAATGTACAACAATATTCAAACTAGTCGTAGTATACTAAGGAGGCAGTGTTTTGTTTTTATTTTCTTTAATTTTTTGGCTGTAATGAGAGAGAGAGAGAGCAATATAGGCTAACTCCAGCTAGGGATAGCATCCAGGGCAAGTTTCCTTAGATAACACTAACAAACATAAAAAGCTTGAACACGTATTTTTGTTGCATTTTACAGCCTAAAGCCGAAGCTCGGTTGTATATTTTAATGCGTTAGATGCACAAGGTTTTCATTTTTATAAAGTAAACTTTGTAGTTAGAGGTTGGCTAATGCGGTTTGTTTATTTTAACCCACAGAAAACATGCCCTGAACTGTCACCGCATGAAACCGGCTCTGTTCAGCGTGCTTTGTGAAATTAAAGAGAAAACCGGTAAGTGTAAATGTGCAAACTAAATATTTCACAACATAAAACTTGTGTACTAAACTAATATATTTAAAAGTTTATAATAAATTTGGAAGGAGGCCACACAGGGAGAGAGAGAGAGAGGGGCGAGTGACGCCATGTTGGACAAAAGCGACAAACTGAGGCTAATGGCGCAAAGCTTAGAGACCTCTATTGTCCTTTTAAACATTTATTCCTTATATTTATCAAAAAATACTAACTTATGTTTTTCTGTAAAAACCTTATCGGATTTCTTTTAACCCTTATTAACGTTTTATAACGAACGAAAAAGGATCTGGTGGTTGTTTGTTTGTTTATTTACATGCTAGCTGCGTTTAAGCTAACTGCTTGTAGCTAACAGTAAACTGACTGGAAATGTCTTATTTATAAAAAAAAAAAAAAAAAAGTTTTTAAAACTTTTTTTTATTGCTTTAATGGATTTAAAGAATTAATATGTTTGCCTATGTTTTGCTGTGTTATAAGGATGAAAGACTTTAAAACTATTTTCTGTCAGGTTTCTCCAAGATGTGCCACTTAAATCTAGAACTTTTTAAACAAAAGTTTTATAAGGCTTCTCTGTGTGTGTGTGTGTGTGTGTGTGTGTTAATACGAAAAAATGTGTGTTTAATAAAAAAAAAAAAAATCTAAACAATTATTAATGACCCCCCAAAGCTTATTTTTGTTGTTCATGAGGTGTTTTATTCCTCTTGTACCTCTGTGTATTGTAATAAACATGTAATACACGTGTAATAGTTAAGATGTTGGAGCTATTCAGTAAGAAATCTACTTCCTGACAGGCACTGCGGGATAGCGTTTAGCGAGAATTAGTGTTAATAGTGAATTCACTGCCCGGACAAAAAAAAAAAAAAAAAAGTTGCACACTTGTAATTTGTTGGACCGCCTTTAGCCTTGATGACAGTGTGTAGTCACCATGGCATTGTTGCCTTGATTGGTCTGGTCAAGGCTCGGCAACATTGTGTGGCAATAAAAAGAAGTCAGCCGGCAACCGGAAGTTAAAGCTGATGCACTTTTATAGTGGAGTTCCACGGAGCTCCATACTTATGCAAATGACGTAAAGCCGTGCGTTTGATTTTTGTTGTCGCGTCCGTGCTCGCGTGCCCACACAGGCAATCTGACGTGTGTGCCGCCGCCGTCGTCATTGGTGATGTAGCAGAAAATTTACTTGTTCTGTCAATGTTTTCTCTTCTTAAGTTTGTTTTTTCTCCCTGAATAATATTGAAAAGACACTAAGTTATATTATGGCTGTATGAAAATAAATGCACTGCATATCAGAACTCGGCATTTAGGCAGTGCCTTAAGATTTATACTATGAAATGAGTGGTTCAAGGTGCCCGAGGAATCATTTTCACACTCGAACTGGCACCACGGAGTCCTAACTTTAAGTCTGTTGAAAGGGTATGCCGGAGAAGACTTTATGGCGTGAGATCCACTTAAAGGTCACTGGGGTCTAGATACACCAGGGGTACCCAGTCCTGTTCCTGGTGAGCTACCTTCCCGAAGATGTTTGCTCCAACCCTAATTATGCCCACCTGACCATCCAGTTAAGACTGGGAAATGAAGACTTAAAACGATTGGATTTGTCAGATGGGCCCCGTTAGGGTTGGAGTTAAAATCTTTTGGAAGGTAGATCACCAGGAACAGGATTGGGTGCCCCTGAGATACACTACAGATACTGTGTAAATCATGTGGTTTGTAAAACTAAACGATGGTCTTCACGGTCTTGTCAGGTCTGTCCATGCGAAACACGCAGGAGGAGGAGCCGCCGGACCCGCAGCTCGTCCGACTCGACAACATGCTCTTAGCCGAGGGCGTGGCCGGCCCTGAGAAAGGAGGCGGGGCCGCCGCGGCCGTCTCTGCTGCCACCAGCTCGGGCGGTATGTCTCCGGACAGCTCGCTGGAGCACTCGGACTACAAACAAAAGCTGAGCCAGATTCGCACGATTTACCACACCGAGCTGGAGAAATACGAGCAGGTCAGTACAGAGAGAGGGGGAGAGAGAGAGAGAGAGAGAGATCCAGTTCAGTCAGGCTATGTTTAGACTACATACTCAGATCATAACGTGATCTGAAACCAGATGTGATTAAAATGTTTGTACGATTCATCCACCCTTCCTGTTGCGAAAAAGAAAGAAGAGGAGAAGCGTGTTGTGAGTTATGTTGGCAGTCGTATCTCAGTCCCTGACATTTCCGTAATACACCTTTTGGTTGGCGTTAAAAGGCTCGGATTACAGTACAGGCCTTCGAATCAGTCTCAGATCCGATGAGGTACGAGGAAATCCGAGTTCAAACACCGATGAAACCAGAGACAAATTAACACCGGCTCAATATCATCTGCAAGCCAGACCGTTTTGTCTGGCTGTCGATATAAACATGTAGAGTAGGAGGGAAAAGTTGCGCCTAGAGCAACCCCAGATGAAGAGAAGCAGCTTTAATGGACGTGTCGTGTGCGAGCGGTACTAATGAAAGGAGACGGCGAATCCAAATTAGCACGGCTTAATCCGTGTTATAATAACACGAGTCACATCCTGCGGAACCTGGTGTTTGATCTGCCGGGTATAGAGGCGGTCTCTCAGCACATCAGGTCGAACAATGGAGAGGCAAGCATGAGACGGAAACCGTTCCAGTCAATAACATTACACACGCAGAAAGAAAAGATTAACTTTCATCTAATAGCTGCGATGTTAGAGACCGCATTGATCCGAGATCAGACAAAGTCATCCGTCATCTTAATTTGAAAAGCAGGAATCGATGGCTCGGATTGTACAGCCTTAAGAAAATGTATGACTCCCTTGGTATATTGATGCTTCATCTTCTTTTTTTTTTTTTTTTTAATTAAATTTTGTTTGTTTATTTATTTATTTTTTAATGAAAGTGATCACAGTTTTCAGAGACGACCAGGAACATTTTTTAGAGGAACTCAATTATTTTTAGACGTTTCATATTGAGAGCTCCAAGAGCATGATGGGAAATAAGATAAGATAAGAACACTGGGGGGGAACCTTGAGGAGAGCCGTGTAAGATCGTTCTGTAAGATAACACTAAAAAAAAAAAACAACAAATAAAAAAAAACAAACAGTAACTGTTACTATCTTAAAGCTGATTATTTTTATTGTAACGAAATTTTCTGGCGTTTTCGATGTCTCTTATATGAGACGACAGATATCAGTTTGCGAATAATTACATTATTATTATATTTATTGTGTTTAATAAAGAATAATACTATTAGTGTAGTTTTAATCCGTTTATAGTTAAGGTTAATATGCGATTTCTGACTGGAAGAACTTTTCATGGTTCTTAGAACTGTTGGAGGAACTACCTTTTTTATGTGTGTGTGTTCGCACTGAAGGAACTGAAACTGAATTTTATCATAACGCCAATTTAGGGAGGATCTTTTTATATCCTACCTCAAGGCATGTCCTGTCCCAGCATAGTTCGAACCATGAGTGAGGTCAGTGCGCTGTGATCGGTGCAGTTTTGCACCGGTAGCTGCCATGATTAAAATCTCAAAAGCAGAGTTAAAAAAATAATAATTTTTAAAAATAAAAAAAGTTCTTGCGTTAGTTCTTTGCATAAAAAAAAGATGTCTTTGAATTTTGGGTGGTGAAACATTGCTGTTCCTCTATAGTCCGACAGGTGGCGCACTCTAAACTGTGTTCCGAGCAAATTATTTGCTAAATGTGTCTAGAAGTAATGAACTTTGTTTTACGTGGGTCTAGGGTTTAAAATCGTAACCCACACACACAAAAATTGAATCGTGATATTTATAAAATCGCGACACTCACTGAGACAGTCCTCAGGTATCGTGATGATGCCGTATCGGGTGGTCTCTGGGGTTTCTCATCCCTGATTTTGACATTCCGAAGTGAAATTGGAAATCTGGCATGCTTAAATCACTTCAGCGTTTCCTATTGGTGGTCCTTTAAGGTTCGGCGAGGTCCCCAGGGGGTAGTAGTTCCTCTCAAAAATTTCAGAGAACCAATCAGTAGGAAAGACACTAATGGTGGATTGTGTAGGAATCAGGAAGTCAGTTCCTGTGTTCTCACTCTTTGTTTCCTGTATTAACGTTAATAAAGTAAAAGCAAGTAAAATGGCAGCCTGTCCTGCTGGAGTGAAGCCGAAAACGTAAATTTAGCTCTGACACTGGAGACTCCTTCCACAAGACGCGAAGTAAATGTGTCTTTACTGAAAATATGATGCAAGTCCCAGAGGGAAATTTTTTTTTTTTATCGTGGGGGATTGCTTCACTGAGCTTGTGTGTTGTGTTGTTTTTCAGGCGTGCAGCGAGTTCACAACCCACGTGATGAACCTGCTGCGCGAGCAGTCGCGTACGCGGCCCGTTTCCCCGCGCGAGATCGAGCGCATGGTGGCCATCATCCACCGCAAGTTCAGCTCCATCCAGACACAGCTCAAACAGAGCACGTGCGAGGCCGTCATGATCCTCCGCTCACGCTTCCTGGACGCCAGGTGTGTGTGTGTTGTGTCGAACGCAGTGTCCATGTTTGCGCCTGTTAATATTTGCTTTTGCATTCGGACCTGATGACAAGCTGATAAATCGAGGCGGGTTTATTTACATAACCTGCGACGCGTCTTTTGTCAGGCGCAAGAGACGCAACTTCAGCAAGCAGGCCACGGAGGTGTTGAACGAGTACTTCTACTCCCACCTGTCGAACCCTTATCCCAGCGAGGAGGCCAAAGAGGAGCTCGCCAAGCAGTGCAGCATCACCGTCTCTCAGGTAACATGGGCATAACAACGAGCGCCGGCTTAGCAGTCTGCGTTAAGACGGAGCTGTGAGTGAAACCCGGGCTTGTCTGAGTGACAGAACAGTGTGGTGAGGGCGGGATACCACGTGATCGATCTGTTTTCTTAACTCATTCCTGATGTGTAGGGGAATAAAATAATGCACTATTGATGTGTGTGTTTGTGTGTATTATAATATAATTGTCCCGCTGTCGTTTTTCTTAGGCGCGGATATAAAATCAGGCCGGCGTCTCATTCCGCGTTTGATTGATGTTTTATTTGCTGGCGTTCCGTTTCACATCTGGCTCCGTGTCGTAACAGGTGTCCAACTGGTTTGGCAACAAGAGGATCCGCTACAAGAAAAACATCGGCAAGTTCCAGGAAGAGGCCAACATTTACGCCATGAAAACGGCCATGGGGGCGACACAGAGAGAGGGTTCACCCCAAACCCCCAACTCCACCGGTATGTTTACAGCAAAAAATGCTCAAAAAACATCTGGTATGATTTAAACGTCTTTTGAAAATCGAAAGATTATGAGGTCGGCTCTGTTCAAAATCCAAGATCAAGCCAAAGATTAAACCGCGACGTGTTTGCTTTTTTCAGTCTTGCACTGGAGTCACAAGCCTCGTGTAGCCAATCAGGGATGGACGTCTGTTTAACCCTTAAACCTTCCTGTTTGATCAAGATACACCTTTATTAGAAGGATAAACCCTGTTGAGATGAGCAAGGTCATTTTCAAGGGGGTCCTTTAGCACAGATATACAGAATAAAGTACATAAAACACAAAGCTATACATACGCGCAAGTTGTCTGGACTCTGATTGGTCAGAAAGTGGTGGTTTAAATATGTAGCAGGAAGTACTGTCAAGGAGAAGGAAACAAATTGTGGGTCAGCGAATACTGGAAGAAAGATCACGACCAGCTTCCTAAACCATCCTAAATTTATTTGCCGCACCACTTAACCCTACTAGGGTCACATGGAGGCCAGAGCCTTTCTCAGCCGACTCTATGCGAAGGCGGGGTGCGCCCTGAACCATCACGGCAACACACACGGTTGTTCAAACTCACACCAAGCGTCGATTCGGAACAGGTAGTTAGTCTAATGTGTATGTCGTGTGGGAGGAAACCGTAGTCCGCTGAGGAAACCCGTACAAGCATAAGGAGTACATGCATACTCAAAATAGAAGTGCCTTTGTTGAGCCCAGGGCTTGAACCCAGGACCTTCTTGCTGTAAGGCAGACGTGTTAAACACTGTCGTTATCGAAAATGGGTGTTGGAGCGTTAGATCATGTGATCGTGTGTGTGTGTGTATAGATGACATGAAGCCAGGGCTTGTCTTATCCGACATCACTGAACTGGATGTGGTCAGACCCAGATTTGTAAAGATTTCTGTTGAGATTGACGACCGGTACTCGCTCGACCGAGTTAGCCATGAAGCTCCAGTGCAAAGCGAAAGAAGCAGACGCTAAACACGTGACGGAGTAAAGCCAGAAATGACTGCTATGTCGTGTTTTTTTTTTGGTATGTGGTGAGCATTACTAATAATGAACTAAAACTAGCCGGAACTAATTAGCATAATCACGATTTATGTTCCTTGGCTCCAGTGAGCTGTAATGTAATATTAAGTGACTCATCACTAAGTAACTAATCTGGTTCAGATGTAGTTCTAATGTTATAAATAAAGAGGAATCAAATCTGTGTGGGTGCAGCGTGTATAAAGTCATTCTAATATTTGGGAGGTGGGGGATACAAGGGAAATCGGGCAAATGTGTTTTTCACAGATAACCTTTTGTTCCACACATACACGAACACATACACTTCTCCCAGGCTCAGGGTCCTTCTCGCTCTCAGGGTCAGCTGACCTCTTCCTTGGAGTTCCTCCAGTGAATGGAGAGCAGCCTGGCTACCACATGGGGGCTCAGGTTAGATCCTTTCATTCGTTTGATCCTGTTTAAATGCCCCATGCTGCATGCTGCCCATTCCTGGTGCATGGAAGCATGTACGTTCATGAAATCATAGTTGTGGTGTGTGTGTGTGTGTGTGTGTGTGTGTGTGTGTGTATATACCAATATAAGAATATATATATATCTCTCTCTGTGTTTGTGTGGACGCACCTAAACTTCCTTGTCCTCTCTCTCTCTGGTAGGACTCGCGCTTTTCAGAAAGACTCTATAGTCCCAGAGAGAGCAGGGTGAGGAGATCATTGCACACTCATGCTTATACGCAGCCAATCCTTAAAACTCGCACTGATCTATAAAGAATACGGCGGCGCCCTGTGGCGCTGTCCCGAATGATTGTGGGAAAGATTACGCTGTACAGAAGGGTGACGTAATCCTGCTAACATGCTCATGCAAGCATTAGTTTTCCAGGACAAACAATGCTGTGTTTAGATTCAGAACATGGTTCAAGAAAGGTACATCGAACGAACAAACAAACAAACTAAAGTGACTAATGCAATGAGTTTTCTGTTCAAAAGAGACACCGACGTTCCTCACGATGCCTTTTCAAAATGAAACCGATCCATGTCTCAAAATAAAACTTCACTTTGCACTTGTGAAACTCGGTTCACACCAAAAGCTCATGCTGAGGCGAGGTGCCAGTACTCAAAACCTGCAACTTCTCGCACCTATATTTTAAATTTAGATGAATTTGCCAGTCAAATTATAATAAACGACTGCATCTCAAATTGAAACGATCTCAGAGAGCATTAACCTCCACCAAGCTCAGCAGTCCCCTCATATAATCACCTGTTATGATTATATCACTCACCGATTTGCCGTACCGCTTAATCCTAGTAGTGTCGCGGGGAGGCTGGTGCCTATCTCAGCCGACACTGGGCGAAGGTGAGGTACACCCTTATAAGCTCGCCAGACCGCTGCAGGGCAACACACACTCGTATCCGCACCTTGGGGCGAATTGGAGCAGCCAGTTCGCGTCATGTGCGTGTCTTTGGACTGTTGGAGGAAACCAGAGTACCCAGAGAAAACCCGTGCAAGCACGGGGAGAACATGCAATCTCCACACTGAACACCAAGCCCTGGACTCGAACCCAGGACTTCTTTGTGTGTTCTTCGTGCCAAACACCACGCCACTGTGCCGCTTTCATATGAGTCAAACTGGTTCTCTCACGACGTTAAAGAATCCGTTAAAAAAAAAAAAAAACTTTCCTGGATCTGGAATTTGATCCAGATCATTTCCAAAATCTCATCCCGACCTCTGGTAGAAATCTCAAAGGCGTATCTTTGCAAACGACAGAAAGTACACAGCACCCCCTGCTGGAATTGATGTAATATGACACTACCCCAAAAAAGTAGTCCTATCTCGCAATGTTGAAGAATCTTTTAAAAATTCCTGGATTCGGAATCTGGCCTGAGTGTTCTGAGTGTTCCTCGTCCAAAGTCTTGCCTCGGGTAGAAATCAAAAAAAAATCTGTACATCACTTTTTGTGTCATACTGATAAACAAACATATAAACCGCAAGTACAACTTGACCTTGGCGGAGGTAATAAGGAGACGGGACTCCGTCACTCGTGATCTTTCCTAGGTTCATTCAGAACGGGCCTGATTGTTTGTGTCCACCGACATATTTTCTCAATGACCCAAAAAAGTTTACAAGGTGGTGTCTCTGTCTCTCTCTCTCTCTCTCTCTCTCTTTTTTTAATGAAATTAAACGTGTCTCATTATCTAACAGCGTGTGTGTGCTCACATGGGATGTGCGGAGTCCATGTAATCCATACCCTCATAAACGCTCATTGTTTATTATCAGGAAATATTGTTAAAATGTATTTGATCACTTTGATAATGAGACACATCTAAAATAAAGACTTTTTTTTTTAAATTAGTCCGACTTGAGCTCAAACCTCACAGTTTATTATTAACTCGAACATCAGGATTCGTTCTTTATTGTTGCTGTGGTTTGTATATTAATAAACTGCATTAGAGAAAATGCAATAGATAATTACCCTGTTAGCTCATGACTGATTCATCGATTTTGATTTATTAAAAGGCCAGTGGTGGCTTTACCATTCCGAAGGTCAGCGGTTCAATCACCACTATCACCACTATTGGGCCCTTGAGCAAGGCCCTTAACCCTCAATTGCTCAGTTGTATTAAAATGATAATTGTAAGTCGCTCTGGATAGGAGCGTCTGCCAAATACTGTAAATGTAAAAGTAAATAAAGACAAGTAAATATGCATGTTTAACAAAATAAATAAATAAAAATAAATTATAATAATAAATATGGTTTTGGATTTAAAATAAGACCTGGTAAACATCCGGGACACTTTTACAGATGCCCTTTTTAAATTCCCATGGTCAACACATTGAGGTTTATAAGCAGTTTATCTAAAATCCTGAAGACCACTTAGAGAAAATATATAATATTTTGTCATGTTTACTCAAACTACTGGAACTGGCTAATAAGTTCAGTTTTCCCAATCGTATTATAACGGAACTGTTTGTGGTTCAGTGTTTTGTTCTAGAGTTGATTGTGAAAATTTAATAGTACCTTATAGTACAGCACGTTTACTGTAAATACACAATAACACAGTCAAACCTCTGTCAAGCCCAGAAAGAAGAACTAAAATGTCGGGAATCGGCTTCTAATGCAATGTTAAATAATTCTTTCAAAAATTCCTGGATATAGAATTTGATCTGGATCATCTCCAAAATTTAACGGAGTCTTCCTTGTCCAAAGCCCCGCCTCTGGTAGACATTTCATGAAAGGTCCATACATAACTTTTTGCAAATAAGAGAAAGTATACAGCACCCCCTGCTGGGCCTGCTGTAATATGACACTTCCAAAAAATCATGAAATCTCTCTCAATGTCCTGGATCCCAAATTTGATCCAGGTGATCTCCAAAATCTAATGGAGTCTTTCTTGTCCAAAGCCCCACCTCCAATTTTTTTGTGTAATTCTACTAACACGCACACACACACACACACAACCTCTTTGGTGGATATATGGAGTGTGACCTAAAAAGCTCTGTTTCTAATATTTTAATAAATGCCAATGAGTGCCTGCTGTTATAATTAGTACATTATAAACTGTGGTCTGTTTATTCATACAAATATTTACATTGTTTGTGTCACCCGGTTGTGTCTGTAGACTAACGGGACCTGGCAGGAACAGAACACGCCTCCGTCTCCACCTGGAAGCGAGGGCTCCGACAATTCGGACTGATGGTCGCCGCCGTCCCTCGACGCGTCCGTGAGACGAGGATAATGGAGGAAATGGAGAGAACGATGGTCACTCTTCTGCCAAAGTGCAGTGTTTTTAGTTTTGCTTTTTTTTAATGTAAAGAAAAAATTCAATATCTAGACAGTGTGTGCACGAGAGAGCGAGACGGAGGAAACGGCTTTTATTTAGGCTCATGTACTCGGCCTGTTATTTTTTTTATTTTATTTTATTTTAATGTTCGGTTTATAGTTTTTATTTTATTCCATCACTACTTCCACTACATGTTACTGCAATATTTGGGTTCTGAAGGAGGAGGGGGACTTTGTAAGCTGCATTAATACTGCTTTTCTTTATACCTATAGTACTATTGTTACTGTTATCACTGCTATTCTAACCCTATATTGTTTCTTTTGAAGCTCAGATAGAGATGAATTGGCATGGCTAAAAGGGGCAATAGAGAATAATCCAAAGATCGTTTTGTTGTCTCTTTGTGTGTGTGTGTGTGTGTGTGTGTGTGTGTGTGTGTGTGTGTGTTTCTCTCTCTCTTTTTTTTTTTTTTTTTTTTTACTGTGTGTACCTGTTTTTCTGAATGAGGTGCGTTTGCTGTCTTCATTTACGGTTTGAATGCGTATATCAACAGTGCTGTCTTTCTCTGTACAGTGAAACACCTGTATTCTCTACCTCTTTTACAATAAAGACTGTCTGTGTACACATTCAGCCACAACGCCACACAGCATCTCATTTCTGTCTGGGGTCACCAAGCAGGTGCCGAAATTGAAGTCCAGATGTGTTTAGTGTCCTACAGCATGATGGAGATTAGCCTAAAGTATCATATATATATATACACACACACACAGGGTGACCCAAGAAACTTCCCTCATTTCAAAAATAATGCTTAAAGATAATCAGTTTATTATTTGCACAAATGAAACTTATTTGAAACGTTTGAAATTTTTTGGGACAAGTTCATGAACCAGGTGACCAAAACGTGATGCCGCAAGACCAATTCGAGAGCACCTTGAGAATGAAAAGCGACAGCCGCAAATTGTTATTCGCATCAGTCGCTTTTCTATTGCACCTCTAAGTGTCATCACCCCCTCAGGTCAGTTGGTGGCCTGACCCCAACCTGAACCCTTTGAACTTTAGAAACTCGATGTGTAGTCATTAAGATGGAGCTATGGCGCAAACGCTCACAGCTGGAAGATCGTTGGAAGTGTTAAGGGAACGGATTCCTGATTGGGTGATTGCATGGCGTTGTTGAGTGGCCTGCCAGCTTTCATAATGTTTTTAATATTATGGCTATATAAAAGGTGTATAATCTGAAATGATCAGCTATCATTTTCTAAGCGACATAATCCTAATTAGGGTCGCGGGGATGCTGGTGCCCATCAGCCGACTCTGGACAAGGGTGGGGTACACCCTGAACAGCTCACCAGGCCATCGCAAAGCTAACACACACACAACCGTTCACACTCACAATTAACCAATTAGCCTACTGTGCATGTTTTGGACTGTGAAAGGAAACAGAAGTACCCGGAGGAAACCCATGCAAGCACAGGGAAGCATGCAAACTCCACACAGAAATGCCCAAGACTGGGAATCGAACCCAGGACCTTCTTTCTGTGAGGCAGCTCAAATTATTGTCCGGAAACCTTGAGTGTCCATGCTGCCCGCCCATCCGCCCTGTACAGCATGATAACATAATTTGTCTAACGGACGAATAAAAAAAAAAGCAAATAAAGTGCACGTAAATATATGTAGATTTAATTTCTAGAAAGTTTTTTTTAATTGATAAATGAACTTAAAAGGGTTACTTTACTGTACATCATGTATTTTTTATTGTATTAGTTCTAAGTGGGGGAAAAAATAAAGTGCCTGGTAGGGGAATTAGTCTTTTGGACTTAGGAAAGAAATATTTATGAAGCGCCATTGCAGTCACATAACAGTCTGTATAGCTGTTGACTCCGTATTAACTGCCTCTCTCTGAATTTTCGCCTCGGAACTCTTCTTCCTCTCTCTCTCAGAGTCTGTGTTACACGCTATCCCTGCACTTCTGCTTTCTGATTGGCTGGAGCCTGCCTTAGGTTGGGAGACCACCACTATTTCCACTTGCTCATTAGCTTGTCTATCTGGCAGGATGTTGACAACTGGCTCTGGTTGGTTGGCACTGAGGCGGCGCTGTAGAGCGGGTTGTGTGCAGGAGAATGAGCGCTGGCGGGGTGCTGGTTGAGGACACAGGAAGTGGGGTGTCGCCGCTCTGGGGACTTGCTGGGCTGCTTCTCGTTCTTCTTCCTCGGCTTCTGAGGTCACCTCCTGAAGTGTGCTGATTGGACGCGATGGGCGGCTGAGGACCCTAGGGCTAACTAGTGCCGTTGTGGATTGGTTTGTCATTGGCTGCCAGCTTTGAGGCGGCATGTACTGCCAGTCACTGTGGAGAAGACAAAAGATATATATTTATGGTATATTTAAGGATGATTACTGTTGATTGTAAATGAGCGAGCTTAATCGACAACTTTACCTGGGCTGGGGTGAAGACATCTCCCTGGGTTTTACAACCCCAGAAAAGGAAGCACTCCTTCCTGGCAGACATGGAGGTGATGTCTCCCATGGGGAATACATGTAAGTACGGTCATCCCACAGCACCTCGGTAGTTGGGGCCATAGGAAATGGGTTCTGGTGGACTCGGTGAGCCAGTAGAAGCTCAAGGATCTGATGATGGAATCCTTCCTGGGCCACATCTATTGGTGGACGCCCTCTGCGGTCTACCAGCTCCTGATTGGCACCGTTTAGGAGGAGGAACCTGGCAGTATCGTAGCAGCCGTGGAGAGCCGAGAGAAACAGAGCTGTCTCACCCTAGAAATTTAACATGTCCAGGATTTCAGCTGCAACCAAAGCTACCTTGGAGTATGTCTAATAGTATATATATTTTTTTAATGGTTTCTTTACCTTGTGGTCCTGCATGTCCACAGCAGCGCCGTAACGTACCAGTGTCCGTGCTAATGAGAGGTGGTTTACTGAGCATGCCCAGTGCAAGGCGGTTCTCCCTGGCAGAAAGAGTGGATTTAGAGAGGAGGGAAGTAAAGGAAAGGAGAGGCTTCACCATACATAACAAAAAGCAGACAGAAGCAAGCATGCAGTGGTATTAAAGCGTACAAAAGAAAAACTGCTCAAAAGTAAAAGAGGAGAAGATGGAAGTCGGTGTGAATGGTTTTGTTTGAAACAAGGACAAAGTCAGCTGGCAAAAGGCTTTCAGTGACAAAGCAGAGCGATGAAAGCTATTATAAAAGTACTCGCACTAAATACGCCACAGCACATTAACTTTGTTCAGGATCGTCGGCAGGAATTAGGGGTTCTGCGAGCCCGTGGAGGTTTAAAAAGGGCGATGTAGCAGGAAAGGACAGAGACAGGAGGAGGAGGAAATGGGGAGAGCAGAGAAATGCATGTTACTCCCCATCTACTCGTCAAGCCATGGTTCAGTAAGACCTTAAAACCCCAGTCAGGAATCACTACAACTATCCAGACAGTTCATTAGTCACAACCGTGATTACCATTCTTAACGAGAAGCAAGATTCCTCAAGACGCACCAGAAACCCGCAGGAGTGACCAAGTTATACACTCATGCAGGTTGGAGCGGGCAGCCAGATTTTATCATCATGGGACAAATCAATCGGTGGACGAGAGATTAAAAACAACCCCGTACACATAAACTATGTACAGTCTAATGCTACCATGTCGTTATTTAAGTATTTTATAACTGATGCTAAGGTGGTGTTCTGGTTAGCACGTCTGCATGTTCTCTCATTGCCTGTGTTGGGTTTCCTCTGGGTACTCTGGTTTCCTCCAACTGTACAAAGACATGCACAGTAGGCTAATCGGCTATTCCATAATTTCCCCCAAATGTGAGTGCGGCTCAGTAAATGAGTGAGAAAGTGATGAGAACTCAAGTGGCCTGCACAGGCACTAGCCGCAACCCTACTCAGCAACGTTGGGATGAATGAGAACACTCATTGCTCTCCAACCTCCTTATCCAACATCAATGGACAACCTCACTAATGCGTTTATAACTGAATGGGTACAAATCCCAACATTTTGGGCAGAGATGAGGTTAGCTGGTTAGCACTGTCACCTCACAGCAAGAAGATTCTGGGTTTGAACCTGGGGCATTGCTGTTAGACGTATATATGTACTCCAGTTTCCACCAGGTGCTCCAGTTTCCTCCCACAGTCCAAAGACGTGTGGATTAGCTCAACTTGCAGCTTGCTACTCTAAAGTGTAAACTGGATCTCTGTTTGACAGAACCTGAGTTAATAAGGAGAATGGTGATTACCGGTGTGGTCAGTGTTGTTCACAGGCACGCCAGCTCTGAGCAGCTCCAGAACTACACGATCAAGGCCACTCCTCACAGCTCGGATCAGAACCACAGAACCATCTGGTCCACACCACTGCACTGGGGCTGGCTGCGGTTGAAAAAGACCAAAATTATTACTCTGAGTTTAAATGTGGGTGGCACAGTGGTGTAGTGGTCAGCATGTCCGCCTCACAGCAAGAAGGTCCTGGGTTCAAGGCGTGGGTTTCCTCCGGGTACTCTGGTAGACATGCACATTGGACTAAATGCAATTTGGTCCCACCTCGACCTACATCTATTTCCCAGTATGTTTTGATTGTACTAATCACTCTTGAGCGTAATGACCACTCACATTGGTTGGGGTCCTCTGGTGTGTAGGAATGGAGTTCCTGTCCCATCTTCTCGGTGGACCTGATAGCAAAGGATCAAAAGGAGAAATGTTATCACAAGAGAACTTGTACCTCCATGAGAAACGATAATAAGATCCCAACCTACTCATAGGCACTTGCTGGGGATTGAGGTTGAAACGTTTCTGATCTGGAGATCTGTGGTCAGAGATTGTCCTGCTGATGTCCTCCATTGAGCTCTGGGTCACATCTGTGTCACTTCCAATGTCCAAAGTCTTTTTAAGAGGCCTGCGGTAATAATGTGTCCGGAAGACATTAGCACCATTTCCTCACACGGCTTGACTGATAGATCAAAAGGAGTTTTGCTGGCTAAATATAATAAAGTTACAGATAACTGGAGTAAATTGCAGTGTTTGAGGATGGAAACAGGAAGGATGGTAGAAGGGCTATTTTCGTCTTCTGTACACAAGGAGATGTTCTCATGACCTTTAACATAAGGTCTACGCTGCACTTTCAAAAATTTCCTTTCGTTTATACAAGGTGACCCAATAAATCTTCCCACATTTAAAAGGTGTAGGAAAAAAATATTGTTAAAGATAATCAAATTGTTATTCACAGACATGAAACTTCATTCAATACAGTTTTTATTCATCACATTTTAAAGATGATCCTTCTCCAAATGGTGGCCGTCATTGTCTACACCAGGGGTGCCCAATCCTGCTCTTGGAGATCTACCTTTCTGAAGACTTTAACTCTAATGTGGCCCATGCCACAGATCTAATCAGGTCTTAAGTCTTCATTCCAAAGTCTTAAGCCTTGATTAGATGATTAGATGGTCACGTGGGCGTGACTAGGGTTGGAGCGAAGGTCTTCAGGAAGGTAGATCTACAGGAGCAGGATTGGGCACCCCTCGTCTATACACACTTGTGGCGATTTCCGAAGGCTGCCATGGCTCAATGGGTCATGTTGGGTGGAACAGCAGCTATCTTCTGCTGAATAGCAACCTTAAGTGCTTCAAGACTTTGGGGTCGATGAGTATACTGTACACTTGTGATTTAAGGTAGCCCCACAGAAAATAATCACAAGGGGCAAGTCCAGGGGAACTGGACGCCTGCCCAACATCGCAACGCAATGAGATCACCTGATCCAGAAACATTTTTCTCAGCACTTCCAATGATCTACGAGCTGTGTGTGCTGTAGCTCCATGTTACTGAAACCAGACATCGAGTTCTTCAAGCTTAAGGTGTTCAAGCTGGGGTTGGGCTACCAACAGACCTAAGCCCTGCCTCTCTTTACCCATTTTGCTTTATTTACCTTTGAAATGTGGGAGGTTTTTTGGGGCACCCTGTACATCAAAAGAAACAACAGACCCAGTAAAGTATTTTGCTTTCTGAACCGGTCAGAGATAATGACACGGGTAAAAGTAACCTCACCTCATTCGAATGGAGTCCTCTCCAAGTGGTTCCCTACGCTTCTTTCCCAGGTCCTTCCCTTTCTTCTTCTTTTTCATGCCGTTTCTCTCCTTTTCCCTTGCTATCCTTCCATTCCTTTTGTTCTGTTCAGAGGAACGTTGTGTCCAATCTTTATTCTCACCATTTAGGTCAGTCACAGTAGAACGGTGATGCACTCGGTCTCCTTGTTCTCTCCTTTGCCGTCTTTTCAAGAACCAAATCAGCACTGCTAGCCCTACTACGACTAACGCTACCGCAATGCCCACAGCAGTGCCAACCACAGGCCACAGCCATGCAGGAGAACCTACAGAACCAAGCATGGAATAGACAAAAAGAAAGTAGGATTAGCTATGATGGCCCTAAGATATTTTCTTCTCTTTATTATAACATTCTTATATGGCTGAAATGTAATATATTTTTTAATGCAAATGAAAAATTGATAGAATATTCACTAGAAGCAGAACGCAGAGCCTCGAGAGACAGAAGGATACGGAGTTAGGCCCCCGGTAGAGCATCGCTAAGTGGGCTATCCCATTTCATGAGACATCCCACAACTGTCTTGTATGGTTGAACATACCATCAGGCTCTTTAATGGGAGGTTCTTTGACTGTGATCTCCTTTTTGATTCCCCGGATGCCGATGACTGACTGGATCTTGGGCTCGATATGGGCTGGGACCCTTTTCAACTCCACCACAGCATTCAGGAAATCTGCTGCCTCCGATGCATACAGAAAACAAGAGTATTGAAGCTGGGAGCATGGCCTGTTATCCACTTGTAGGAATAATAATGACCTGTATTGAAACAGAACGGACAGATGTATTGTGGTAACCAGTTGAACTGAATGACTATCATTCACTGATTAATTTTAACATTGGATTGATATTATTTCAATACATTGTGGTGTCTTGATTATGTTAGCAAATAGTAACATAGGTTCAAAACATTCAGAGAGCTACTGTTGGGACCTTTTCTAGGCTCTGTTGAAATGTAAGCATACACCCAATTGATTAGATCGCAACTATATTTCAATATAGGCAGCTGACTAAATAAAAACGTCAATGTTGAATTAAATGGACATGGCATGGTGGTGTAGTAGCTAGCATGCACATCTCACAGCAAGAAGGCCCTGGGTTTGAGTCCTGGGCTTGGCGAGGGCATTTCTTTGGAGTTTCTCTGGGTACTCCAGTTTTCTCTCACAGTCCAAAGACATGCACAGTAGGCTAATTGGCTGTTTCAGACTACTCATGGTGGGAATGTGTATGTTATAAGTTTCAAGAGCATTACAGCTGCCGTACCAGGTAGTGATGCAGCCAGACAGAATACTCTCAATGGTCATGTCATGTCATTTTCTGAACCGCTTAATCCTAATTAGGGTCGCGGGGTGGCTGGTGCCCATCTCAGCCGACTCTGGGCGAGGGCAGAGTACACCCCGGACAGCTCGCCAGGCCATCGCAGGGCAG
>JAQMYF010000004.1:3021157-3039763 GCA_030014195.1 Neosilurus mollespiculum
TGTATGTTGAGGTAAATATATTAGTATGTATGTATGTTGAGGTAAATATATTAGTATGTGTGTATGTTGAGGTAAATATATTAGTATGTATGTATGTTGAGGTAAATATATTAGTATGTGTGTATGTTGAGGTAAATATATTAGTATGTGTGCATGCTGAGGTAAATATATTAGCATGTATGTATGTTGAGGTAAATATATTAGTATGTGTGCATGCTGAGGTAAATGTATAAGAATGTAAGTATGTTGAGGTAAATATATTAGTATGTATGTTTGTATGTTGAGGTACATATATTAGTATGTATGTTGAGATAAATATATTAGTATGTGTGAATGCTGAGGTAAATATATTAGTATGTATGTATGTTGAGGTAAATATATTAGTATGTGTGCATGCTGAGGTAAATATATTAGTATGTATGTATGTTGAGGTAAATGTATTAGTATGTGTGCATGCTGAGTTAAATATATTAGCATGTATGTATGTTGAGGTAAATATATTAGTATGTGTATAAATGTATGTATGTTGAGGCAAATATATTTACCTCAATTATCCTTTTATTATATATGCATACATATGTATGTGTGTATGTATGTTGAGGTAAATATATATATGACTGTATGATGAGGTAAATATATTTACCTCAAATATCCTTTAAATATACATACATACATACATACGTATGTATGTATGTATGTATATTTAAAGGATAGTTGAGGTATGTATGTATGTATGTATGTTGAGGTAAATATATATGAATGTATGCTGAGGTAAATATATTTACTTCAAATATCCTTTAAATATATACATACATACATACATATATATGTATGTATGTATGTATGTATGTATGTATGTATGTATGTTGAGGTAAATATGTTAGTATCTGTGCATGTTGAGGTAAATATATATGAATGTATGCTGAGGTAAATATATTTACCTCAAATATCCTTCAAATATATAAATACATACATACATACATATGTTTGTATGTATGTTGAGGTAAATATATTAGTATGTCAGGGTTTTGAGGTAGATATGGTTGTATATAAATATGTTGAGGTAAATATATGTATATACTGTATGTGAGTGTCTTGAGATAAATGTCACAGTATGTTAATATGTTGTGGTAAATATATTATGTAAGTACACTGAGGTAAATATTGCACTAGAATGTTAATATGTTAAGGTAAACACATTGGTATAATGTATAATTATATTGAGGTAAATATACTAGCATGTAGGTAGTAGTAAGTTTGCTGAGGTGATTATATAATTTTTTTGTGTTGTATATTTATTATAAATTTTGTTAATAGAGAAATACAGTTTATTTAAAAATATACTGCATACATAAATATAAACCATCAGGATAAACTTGTGTTTAAAATGATAAATATGAAAACTAGATGGGTTTTTTTTTTTTGTTAGCAACCTGTTGGACTAACGTCATATCAATTCCATTTTTTTCCCCTGAAGTGTGATTGGGAATGAAGGCCAAAATGACGGCGTATCTGTTCATCTTCCTGTTTCTGTGCGTGGACATGTGCATGGTGACGACGTTCGGGGCGACCCGGCTCTCGCCGCTGCTCATTCCTCATTCATTTAGCACTCTCTGGGTCGGAGGACTGCTGAGGTTCATCGTCCTTCTCCTCATCACCTTTCTGTACCCGTCCAGCCCCGAGTGGATGAGAAGCAGCAGTGGAGTGCAGACCATGGCTGTGCACAGTTTGGTTTATCCGATGTACGTCACCCTGCTGTGGTTATACGGCTGGTCGACGCTGGAACTCACCTGGGGCTGGCACACCTGGCGAGGAGTGAGTGAGGGCTGAAAGGGGAAGGAGGGGGCAGTTTCTTCAGGTCTATGATGCTATAAAGAAAAAATAATCGAAACCAGCATTATTATAATTTTATCACATGAAACCTTTTTGTGTTTTCGGTTCAGATACTGCAGTGCTACGCTGTTTCGGCTCTCTCACTGCTGCTGTGGGAACGCTACGTGCCCTCCGTCCTCACAAAAACGAAGGTACAAACCAAGGAGAAGGGCCAGGCTTCTGTGAAGAGGCTGCTGGGATACATGAAGCCGTTTCAGTGGCGGTTCATGGCGGTCCTCTTGTTCGTGGTCGCTTCTTCTCTCGGTAATAAAAACGTAATGTTGTGCTTCATGTTGCTGCGTGTTACAGAGTTCTAACCTTTGTTTTGTAATAAAATGGAAGATGAGGCAGAATGTAACTGCTGCTGCTTTCGGTTTCACTTATTCACCGTGGCGGTGGCAGCGGGGTGGTGTGGTGTGGGGTGGTGATGAATGAGCGCTGGGAATTCCCTAAGATTTTATTAACTGTTTGTTTTATTCTTTTACTTTTGGTTTCTTTTAACAAACCTTGAATTTTCTTCACATCTGGAACCCAATAGGCTATACATCTGATTAATTATATAATAATTTTTTTATTTATGGTTATGCACTTTATTCTCTCTTTTATAACTTTACATTATGGTCACTTCCTGTTAAAATAAGTTATTAATAAGTTATGTGCCCCATGTCCCCCTCTCATTGTCTCCTTGTCTCTCGCGATAATCGTCATCATCAACTACTGATTGACCTACACACTCTGTGATGATACCGCCCTGGGATATCCCACCCGCAGACCTTTATGCACTGCGTGTAGTTTCTTGTCATTTTCATACAGTGAATATTGCTTGCAGCTCAGAACACAGATTTGTGTCACAGTTCCTAACACCAGCACTGTCTGGTATCAACTGTTAGACATGCTCAGAAAAACATTCTGTCTCAGCAGGGTCTCAAAGACCATCCGATACTCACTCGCTCGTTTGCTGATCCACTTAATCCTACTAGGGTTGCAGGTTGGCTGGAGCTCAGCCAACACTGGGCAAAGGTGAACCAGCACACACAAACATTCACACTCATATCCACACCGACGGGCAAATAACTTAACATGCATGTCTTTGGACTGTGGAAGGAAACCAGAGATCCTGGAGAAAACCCACATGCATGGGGAGAACATGCTAACCTCACACAGAAACGCCCTCACTGAGCCGGGGACTCGAAGCCAGGACCTTCTTGCTGTGAGGCAGACATGCTAACCACTACATCACCATACCACCCATCATCTGAAACCGATCAAACTCATTTCCTATCTTTAATGCTGCCGATTACCCATAAAACGAGAAAAAGAAATCACCTGGTGGACCCAGGAGCGCTTGTACGCCTGAGGTGGTCTGCTGTGAAGTCTCCGAGACGTAAGCCTTTAATACTAATTTCAGCTCATTTATGTATTTCTCAGGTGAGATGGCTATACCGCATTACACAGGTAAAATCACCGACTGGATCCTGAAAGAAGACGAACCTGATGCATTTGCTAACGCCATCAAAATCATGTCGATCCTGACCGTCATGAGGTAAACCCATAGACTGGTTTATCCCATCACCGTTTTAGTTTTTACTGCGGTTGTTGTTATATTTGAGCATTTCAGCAGGTTTTTAAACAAACATGACCTCGTTACTCATTGTTTTTTTCCCCCTTTCCTTACAGCGCCGTGTTTGAGTTTGTGTGTGATCTCATCTACAACACCACCATGAGCCTCATACACACCGCCATCCAGAGTCAGGTGTTCGAGTGTGTTCTAAAACAGGAAATCGCCTTCTTCGACAAAACTTCTTCTGGTACCAAACTTACCTGTGTATTAAAGCTCTAAATACAAGAGCATGCATTTAGCAATAATAAAATGATATATGGGGGCATGGTGATGTAGTGGTTAGCATGTATGTAGTGTGTGTGTGTGTGTGTGTGTGTGTGTATGTGGTGCCCTGCAATAGGCTGGCGAGCTGTTCAGGGTGTACCCCATCTTCGCCCATAGTCGGCTGAGATAGGCTCCAGCCGCCCCACAACCATAATTGGGTTAAGCGGTTTGGCAAATGAATGAATTAATACATTTATAAAACCACTGCTAATGATGTTTGTGCTGCTCCTTAGGCGAACTCGTGTCCCGAATCACGAAAGACACCAACGACATGAGCGAGTCCTTGAGCGAAGAGCTCAGCCTGCTGATGTGGTACACCATGCGTTTAGTCTTCCTGTACGGCTCCATGATGCTCCTCTCCGCGCGCCTGTCCATCTTCACCATCCTGGGCCTTCCCGTCATTTGGATCGTCCCGGAGTTTTCCGGAAGGTTCTACCAGGTGGGTGTGAAATCAGGCTTCTCTGACCGACCTGATTGCTTTTTAATTACTTATTAATTCGCCAGCGTTATTTCTCATCTCTCATTTCTCGTTAGCTCTGATGACACAAACTAGCTGAATGCTAATAGTTAGCCGTCACAATACAGCCTGCTTGGTATGAGTCACTTCATTCATCATCGTTGATGGTTTTCTCTCAGACGCATGCGGTAAAGGTGCAAGAGTCTCTCGCCAAATCGAACAGTGTCGCCACTGAGACGCTGTCCTCCATCAAGACGGTGAAAAGCTTCGCTAATGAGGACGGAGAGTCGGCGAGATACGAGAAGTGTTTGGAGCACACCTACTCGCTTAACAAAGTGGAAGCAGCTGCGTACGCTGCATCGACCTGGACTAACAGTGTAAGAATTGTAGACACATCAACACTTCTGTGCTTAAATGTGGATTTAACAGTACAGTACATAGCATTCGGAGCTTTATTATACAGCATATTGCTAATAAAGACCTTATTGCATTTAAAAGTGAGAAAGTGGCAAAAAGATGTTAAAAAATTATGTAAAAGAAATATTTATAGTTTTGGGAAGGCATTTTGTTGTTTTGTTGTTGTTAGATGCAGAGGCAAATTTCCCTTGCGGGAATAATATAGTATATCTAAAAAAAACCAAAAACATCAAAATAAGGTAGGTAAGCTACGCCCCGCGGTAAATGTCTTGACCCTGTCCGAAGCACTGCGGTCCTGAGCAGAAAACTACATTTAATTTTCTTAATATTTATGCTGTTGTCGTCCTCTATCCCTATCTCTATACTTACAACAGCATAAATAGTGAGAAAATGAAATAAAATTTACAGCTCAATGTCACAGTCCTTCCACAGTCTGCTGCACTGTGTAGACAATCTATCTTATGATATCTATGAGGGGGAACATTGCTTGATTGACAGGCATGTGCCATAATTGCTTAGTTTATCCAATCTCAGTTATGGATTTGTAGAAGATTACTAAAAGTTAACTGACAGTTTTCTACCAATCAGAAACAAGAAAATATTTTTAAGGAATAATAATGTTGATTATACTGAGACAGCGATATATATGAGATAGAGATACCAATAATGTATATGTTTGTAAAAATGTCTGTTAGAGATTTTTTTTTTTAAAGAATTAAAAAAAAAATCCTTTAAAAATCAAACATGGTATTAAATCTTTGTGTGAAACACGTATTGTTTATAACATGGTGTCTGAAAGTCCTTCTTATGACTCAGATGTCGAGTCTGATCTTGAAAGTGAGCATCCTGTACTATGGAGGCCAACTGGTGGCAGGAAATAACGTCAGCAGTGGTGACCTGGTGTCTTTCGTGCTGTACGAGCTTCAGTTCAGTCACGCTGTCGAGGTAAAACTGTTGCCGAGTTACATTTCAGGACTATGAATTTATTGTTATTTTACATCAGATCACTTGGTGAGATTTTTATTTCTCGAACATCCTGTCCACAGGCTATGATGTCCTATTACCCTCGGGTGAAGAAAGCCGTTGGCGCCTCTAAGAAGATCTTCGAGTACGTAGACCGGGAGCCTGATGTTCCGCCTGAAGGCTTCTTAGCACCCGAGACACTCAGGGGTCACGTACGCTTCGACAACATCACTTTCGCATATCCGACAAGGCAGAACGAGCTTGTTCTGAAGGTAAGTACTGGAAAAAAAACAAAACTGGAGCTTCATCAGTGATTAAACGTCTCTGTGTGGTTTCAGGTTCATCAGGAACCTCTCACTAGGGAACACTACGGAATTGTAGTGATATACGGGTTCCTTTTATTTTCATTCCAGTGGCTTCTTAATTCTGATTGGTTGATATATTTTCTGTAAACAGCAGCTCTGGCTTGAGTGCAGCTGCACTACAGATTTATACTAAAGATCTCATGCTAATACGGTTAGCATTTCTGTATATACTCATGGCCTTTTAAAAAAGTATTATTGTTGACATTGTGACATTTTTCTCTGCATATTTTGGAAGGAGTCTCCAGTACCGATGCCTTATATCAGTTCTAACTTTAACGCATAATCTCTGTGTAGAAAATGATTTATAGTCAGATTTTCCGTAGGGCTGGGCGATATGAGCTACAAATTATATCACAATATAATCAAACATTTTCACAATAATGATATTTATCTTACAATTAGGGTTGCGGGGTGGCGGGCGCCTGCTGGCTCTGGTCGAAGGCGGGATACAGCCGGAACAGCTCACCAGACCATTGCAGGGCCAAAACACACACAACAACTCACATCTGGGGCAATATGGAACAACCAATTAGCCAAATTTGCATGTCTAGCACCGTGCTAGTCTAATCGCGATAATGATAATTTACCGATATATCGCTCAGCCCTAATTCTCGTTAAAAGTGACAGTGTGTGTTTCTGTCCACACAATGTCTATGTATGCCGTTGCTATAGAAACGATATTGAGGAATGTATTCCAGGATAACGAGTATTTTTCTAGCCGTATCCACCATGAGCAATCACATGTTCCGATTGGCTAATCTACGACTAGGATATCAGCTTAAACAACAGAAGCAGGCGCGACCCGTGCAGAGCTAACTGCTAATCCCGAATCCGTTCATGAAAAAGGAACAAAAACTTTAATATAAACCTGTGCTCAAGCCTGCGGTTAGAGAAAATTACCTTTTCAAACACCTTCTGGCCAATCAGAATCAAGAATCTGACATGATCTCTGACCACATCCTATGATCTTGACTAAAGTTTTTTTTACCCCGTTTAGGGCGTTTCCCTGGAGCTGACACCAGGGAAGATCACCGCACTGGTAGGTCCCGCTGATGGTGGAAAAAGCACCATCGTCAGGCTCCTCGAGAGGTTTTACCAGCCGCAGGGCGGGGAGATCTTATTGGACGATCAACCGCTGAAGAACTACAAGGAGCACTATCTGCATGAGAAGGTGATATCATGCATGCGTTGTCTTCTTACATGAAATACCTGCTCGTGGAAAGAAAATAAAATGACGTGAGGGATGTATGATCAGGATGAATGATGTAATTGTTCTCGATTTTTTGCGGTCGCTCTTCTTACGCTAGCTGTTCGTTTGCTTTCCTGCTCTCCAGATCAGCGTGGTCGCCCAGGAACCCGTACTGTTCGCCCGCACCATCAGAGAGAACATCAAATACGGGAAGGAAGACGCCACCGATGAAGAGGTGTACACTGCTGCAAAATTGGCCAACGCTCACAAATTCATCAGTGACTTTCCGAAAGGCTACGACACCGGTCAGTGGACCAGGAGGACGTGTTTAACTATTCGCTGTGTTTAAAATTAAACCCTCTACTTACTATTTCCTTTCTTCGCGGGTGAGATACTTCAGATCACTTTCCTTCAGGATGGACTCTGTGTTTTTACTTATTTATTTATTTATTTACACCGTGGGTTATTTTATTATCAGTTTTTAGGATCAGGTCATCTCCTGCTCCGTTCATGAAAGCCACAGTCAAAAAATCTCAAAAACGTTATATTTGCAATTCAAAGTATTTAATATTTGCATAGCCACAATAGCCGCTTTCTCACTGTCGAGCGGGATAGTGCGAGCCCTGGCTGGTACCGTTTCTACTGGCACCTCTGCAAACCTGAGGATTTTGGCTTGATGTAGGTAACTGTGGTGCAAGACAGTGTTTATCTCTTGTATTTCATTAGACACTATAATGTAAATATTTATGTAGTGATGACTTAGTGGTTAACGTTCTGGTTTATGGATCAAACGTTTGGGGGTTCAAACCCCAGTACCACCAACCTGCAACTATTGTGCCCTTGAGCAAGTTCCCTACCCTGGGTTTACACAGGGGTACGATGTCCTTGATCTCCATGATTTGTGAGAATCATGATGAGCATGGGGGGGTTCGCGGGATCGAATCGTGATGATCCTGAGGGAACTTGGTGGATTCGTGATGATGTTGAGGGAACTTGGTGGAATCGTGATGATCCTGAGGGAACTTGGTGGATTCGTGATGATCTTGAGGGAACTTGGTGGATTCGTGATAATGTTAAGGGAACTTGGTGGAATCGTTATGATCCTGAGGGAACTTGGTGGATTCGTGATGATCCTGAGGGAACTTGGAGGAATCGTGATGATCTTGAGAGAAGTTGGTGGAATCGTGATGATCCTAAGGGAACTAGGTGGATTCGTGATGATGTTGAGGGAACTTGGTGGATTTGTGATGATGTTGAGGGAACTTGGTGGAATCATGATGATCCTGAGGGAACTTGGTGGATTCGTGATGATCTTGAGGGAACTTGGTGGAATCATGATGATCCTGAGGGAACTTGGTGGATTCGTGATGATCTTCAGGGAACTTGGTAAATTCATGATGATTGCACTGATCATGGCAAAATTTTTGACAGTCAAAATTTTTCCGTCAAAAATTTACAAAAATTTTCCCATGATTATTACGATTTGATGCCAATTGTGATAGAAAGTGGGAAGCACTGTAGAGCATAGTAAAGCTCAACAGATTGTAATAGGCCTTGGTGCACCATCATAGGGGATCTTGATGAACGTGGCAACACGATTCCTTCAACCTTCATCTCTTGGATGCATCCTGCCTCCTTTTTATACAAAAATGCTTTTTATACATCGATGCTTCAAGTGTGCTCGTACATCGTGGAGTGCTGCGCTTATTTGGATTGCGGCGATCGTGGACATCGTGCCCCAGTGTAAACGCAGGTATAACCCTCATCTGCTTAGCTGTACAAATGTGATAAAAATGTAAGTTGGATAAGGGCTTCTGCCGAATGCTGTAAATGTACCCACATCCGTTATTTGGGCGGGATCAGTGGTTAAGGGATGGGTAAGTGATCTGAAGGTTGGCGGTTCAAGCACCAAGCTTTTACTGTTGGGCCCTTGAGCAAGGCCATTAATGCTCAGTTGTATAACAACAATAAATGTATGTCCTTCTGGAAAAGGGTGTCTGCCAAATGCATTACTTTTTTTTTGCTAGATGCCGGAGAAAAGGGAGGCAAAGTGTCTGGAGGTCAGAAGCAGCGAATCGCTATAGCGAGAGCCCTGATCCGGAACCCGAGCATCCTTGTTCTAGATGATTCCACAAGTGACCTGGATGCTGAAAGCGAGCACGTGGTAACAGACATCTCTGAGTATATAGAGCTTACTGTAGCTCCCCTGTGCTGCTTTTAGTACTCGTTTGAATTGCAGGGCTCGGAAAGACCTGGAAAGATCTTAATATGGTGTCTCAGATGTCAAAATATCTTCTAATAATAATAACAATAACAAACACAGCGGTGTAGTGATTAGCACGTCCACCTCACAGCAAGAAGGTCCTGGTATCGAGCCCCGGCTCTGCACGAGCGTCCCTCCAGGTACTCCGGTTTCCTTCTACACTCCAAAGACGTGCATATTAGGCTAATTGGCTATTTCAGAGTGCTCCGAGGTGTGAGTGTGAGTATGAATGATTGTGTGTGTGTGCGTGTGTTGGCCTGCAATGGTCTGGCGAGCTGTTCAGGGTATACCCCGCCTTCGCCCGGTGTCGGCTGAAACAGGCTCCAGCCTCCCCGCGACCCTAATAGCAGGATTAAGTGGTTTAGCGAATGAGTAAGTAAGTGATGGTAAAATTTACAACCAATTTAAACCTAAATATAAAATGTAAAGAATATTAATAAGAAAACCAATGATATAAATGAATCTGGGTTTATATTAGGAGTTGGCTAAAAGTTTATTAATCACATTAACCATATTCCTCAATCTTTTATCCGTTATCCATTAAAATAAACGGTTTTGCCCTCAGGTGCACCAGGCGCTGCTGAAGAAGTCGAACGGCCGCTCCGTGCTGCTCATCACCAACAAGATGAGCGGCGTCGAGATGGCCGACAGCGTGGTATTCCTGCGGAAGGGAGAGGTGCTGGAGCAGGGCAGCCACGATGAGCTGCAGAAGAAGGACGGGCCGTACGCCGAGTTCGTACGGCTGCAGAACACCAGCTTCCACCGTAACGTTCAGGAAGACAGTTAAAACAATCCACCTCCACCTCTGACTGCACAACTCATCACACAGTGTTGTAGAGTGTTCTGTTTCCTGTAGGAGGAAAAAAATCCTAATAAAATAAATTATAATAATTAAATAAGTAGATATAAAACTGATATGCCAGTATTCACAAGATGACATCGGATGTTTATGAAGGTTGTCTACATTCTACATTCATAACATCATCCATAAAAATTTATTAGGCTGTTTTATGGTGAATAGTGGTTAGCAAGTCCGCCTCACAGCAAGAAGGTCCTAGGTTCGATTCCCACACTCGAGCGTTTCTGTGTCCAAAGGCATGCATGTTCGGCTAACCGGCTGTTCCAAATTGCCCCTCGGTGTGAGTGTAAGTGTGAATGGCTGTGTGTGTTGCCCTTCTGTGTGGATCCAATCATTCATTTGCCAAGCTGTTACATTAGTGCATGGATGAATGACCGACATTGTGCAGCATGATGGCGCAGTGCCTCACAGCAAAAAGGTCCTGGGTTCGAGTCCCGCTCTTGGTCGTTTCTGCGATCAAAGACATGCGTGTTCGGCTCGTTTCTTCATTCGTTTTCTAAGCTGCTGATCCTAATTAGGGTCGTCAGGTGGCTAGCGCCCATCTCAGCCGACTCTGGGCGAAGACACCCTGAACAGCTCACAGCAAGAAGGTTCGATTCCCGGGGCCGAGTGTTTCCGTGTGGAGTTTGCATGTTCTCTCTATGCCTGCCTGGGCTTCCTCGGGGTCCGGCTCCGGGTCCAAAAACATTGGATGCACTGGCTGTTCCAGATTTCCCCTAGGTGTGAATATTTGTGTGTGTTGCCCTTTGATGGTCTTGCGATCTGTTCAGGGTGTACCCCGCCGTTGCTCAGTGTCGGCTGAGGTAAGCTCCAGCCTTCCAACGACCCTAGTAGGAATACGTGAGTGAAGGATGACCAACATTCACAAAATATTAGTATGGAAATAATTATACCGAGGATTAATTTGAATAAAGTATGTGAGGAATAAAACACTAGGGAGCGTGCTGGTATGGTTATTATTATTCTTATTCCACCCGCCCTGGTGGTGCTGGAGGCGTTATGCTTTCGCCCTGTCCGTGTGTGCAAGTGTGTGTGCGTCCGTCCGACTGAACTCTCTTTGTGGGCACTCTGACTCTAAATCCTCCAATGGATTCTCACTATGAAAATGCCCATGAACTGGCACAGGTTCTGAGGTCGTAGGTCAGAGCTCAAGGTCACATGAGGTCATCTTCTAAAGCATATTGCGCACAGTCAGCAGGATGAACTCCTGCATGGATCCGGACCAAACCCTCACCAGTTACTCCTTACTAAATGCATGTGAACTGGTACAGGTTTTAAGGACATAGGTCAGAGGTCAGGGTCACAGTTCAAGCATCGAGTACTTCTGCGTTTCATTGCGTGGGCAGGTATTGGGATGTAACGTGATGCAGCGAAGCACATCATGAAGTGTTTTATTCCTCACGTGTCAAAGCAAATTGTTCATGATTTTATCTGTTTATAAATAATTCTTCAGTGAGAGTGAGGTTTTGGTATGTGCTACACGGGAACATTAAAAAAAGCAAACTAAAATCTTTTTTTGGTAAATTTTTACATTTCTAAAATGTGACAGTGGTCATGCGCACTCCGTAATGATATTTTTGAAGTTTAAGTTGAATTTATTTTTAGGCCATATTTGACTCATCACTACTTAACGAGTCTTAATGCACTAAACTTCTTCAGGTATACAGATATATACACTCCCAGTTTTAATGTGATCCAAAAATTTTTTTAATCCGACAAAATATGATGAAGAGAAGACAAAAAGTTCAGTTCATTTATTCAGATGATAATTTTGAGAAAAGACAATATATGTTTTTTATGTATGTATTAAACACATAACAGTAGGCAGGTCTGTCTTATTGCATATAATAAACAGATAACAAGGAGGTTTATTATGATTCAGCTAGCCTTAATGTAGTTGTGTGATAGAAGTAAGACAAAAAATCATGTGGATTATCAATATTTCTCTTACATATTCTGGTAAATTATTAAAAAAATGATTTGTAGAACTACAATAAAATGACCACTAAACAATCTCCGTGTAACCAAAGTATAAGGAGCGTGATGGCGGAAACAAAAAACCCTCAGAATACCTATATACGATATAATACAGAATACGTATCGGGAATGTTTCACGAATATTAGTTGGATATTTGTAGGATGCTCTTGGGAATACTGGCCTATGGTGCATAGCAAATGCTAAAGCAGTGTGTGATGAGCATGTTGTTCATGGTTTATGGTCGCTTATGTTTTATAGTGCAGTGAAACTAATGCAGTGACCAGTAAATTCATTGTGGCACAAATAACACGAAAAATCTATTTTCATGTCCATGTGTGTACTGTGCAAATACTAGGATTTTTAAATTAGGTGTAAATATCACAACCATTAAGAAAAATCAGGCAGACGATGATTCCTCTTCATCACTTTAACACAGTAATAATAAAAATACAGACAGTCAGTTTATTTAAAAAAAAAACACTGTTATTCTTGTAAATAAAAATATATTCTGCAACTTTTTTTCATTTTTAAACCTTAAATCTTTGTTCTTTTATTCATTTTTTTCTTTTTTTCAACTTTTCTTGACTGTTTTGTTAATAAACCTCAAACAGAAACCTGAGCTTTGTGTGATTACGTGACCTATATTTCAATAAAACAAACTATTTTACTATTTTTAAGTTTTACATTTTATTTATTATTGGAACTGCATTATGAAACGCACCTCCAGCTAATGATTGACACGCAGAACATTCAGAGAACTGTTGTGTTTTGGTTCCTGATATGTTCTGAAAACAGACTTTTTAGTTCCTGTTTGGATTTTCCAGGTCAGTTTTCTTGACGAAAATATAACGGACACGTTAGTGTTCATACACCAGTTTGTTTACCTTTAAATAGTTAAGCTCATGGGAACCTTGGATTAACCCAGCCTGGTTTAGAGAACGTTATTCTAACGTTACTGGGAAAAAATCTTTAAGCTATCGGTAAACAAACCTGTTACTATATTCATACAAACCGGTCTTTGCCATAATGTTCCTATTACAATGTAATTGAAGAACTTAGGGTTACACCTCCATAAGAACCTTATATGAACGTTTCTGCAACATTGGTTTGCAGTTACATAAATAATCTACATAGACAGTCGTTATCGTACAAGTATATACAGAACAAAATGTCGTTGCATTTGCTTGATGCAGTATACAATATATAATATATGTGCACATATATAATATATACACACACACACACACACACTATGGACAGTGAAGATATATAATATAGACATTAAGAATATAGATTATAGACAGTGGAATATAGACTGTGCAAATGGCAAAAAATATTGCAAAATGCAATAAGGTACTTGGCGAATATTCTGTCATGAGACTGTCATAAAAAAATTGTTACTGGAAAGTTCCCAGAACGTTATTTTGTAGTTAGAAATGTTAGCATGCACCATTTCCAGATTACAGGATAGCAAGAAGGTCCTGGATTCAAGTCCCGGGCTTGTCACATTGTGGCGTTTATGTTCTCCATGTGCTTGCATGGGTTTCCTCCGGGTATTCCGGTTTTCTCACACAGGCTAGAAGACATGCACATTAGGCTAACTGCATGATTCAAATGCCCCTAGGTGTAGATTGCCCCTAGCTGTGGACGTGAATGTGAACGGTTGTGTGTGTGTGTGTGTGTGTCGACCCTGCAGTGAACTGGCGAGCTGTTCAGGGTGTACAATGCCTTCGCTCCGTGTCGGCTGAGATAGGCTCCATCCTCCCCACGATCCTAGCAGGATTTGCTCGGCAAATAAGTTGGTGAGGAACAGAAATGCTTATTTTTTGAATATCCTGTCGTGAGACCGTGGACGAAACGTTACGGGAATGTTTTTAATACGTCGTTTTGTAGTTGTCTCATAGATAATGTTGTGTATCGCTCGAAGGACGGGAAAAAGAAATGCGATATTAATGTCTGTGCTGGGCTTATCAGTTCACAGTGGGGAGTCGTGTTAAAACTATAGTACAACCACTCAGTGTGATGTAATAAACTTTAATAAGTTCTAGAAGTAAATATCGCCGTCACGATGATATGATGTCACTATAAACTCTGTCACAGTGTCCTGTCAGTGCGTCACATGACTCGCTGGATGTACCCATGGCTGAGATAGGCCCCAGTCTCCCCACGGTTCGGAAAATGAGCGAGTGAGTGAAATGAGAAAACCCTGAAGGAAGGTTACGGGAGTGTTTTTCCAGAATGTTTCCAGAACATTCATTTGTGCTGACAGAAAACAAACAAACGACCAGTGCTTAATTAAATGCAGCTGTTAGCAAACGTACAACCACAAAGTTCCTTCGAGAACATTCCCAGAACATTGTGAATGAAACATTACCCCAAAAAAGTAAGAAAAATCACCAAACCGACTGTTCTGTGTTTACTTTGTCAGCTCTAGATGGCAGCCCTGAGCTGAGTAACGACGACTGACGAACTTCCGCCATTGTGTAAGCAGGCGTGTTCTTTGTTTGATTGGCACTCGTGTCAACCTATAGAATGTTAAGCTTGTGGGCGTGACTGTGACGTGATAGGTCCAAAGAAGTATACCTCCGAGGGCGGAAACTGAAAGGCGCCATTTGCTTTTTGGACGTTTGCGCTGAATGACAATAAAAACCGAGCTCGCGCATAAGGAAAAAAAAACACCGAAACCGCTCAAATTAAACACAGTAAAACCGGTTTATCGTCATGGAGGCGGCGGTCAACCCGTCTATTGACAGGTAAATATGTCCAGGTTTCCATATAACGGTTACCTTGTAAATTATTACCGAGCACAAAAGGACGAAGCGGCTCGAGCTTGTTTTAGTGGCTGAATCCCAAATGGCTCCATGTGACCGCAGTGCACTACATAGTGCTGTAGATTAACAGCTATTACTACATTATGAAGCCGTTATTAACATTATGCAGCGGTTGTGATCGGGGGTGAGAGTTATTTCCGATGTAACCGTGACACGGTGGTTATATTTTTTAATAATAACACAGTTTTAGCATCCTGTAAAAGCAAATCGAGTATTAATTATTCCTTTTTTTGTGTATTTGTCAGTGATTTTTTTAGTTTAAACCCATATTTTTACTCGTTTTAGGCGTATTGTTTGCTTTTCGCCGCGTTATTGGTGTAGTCCCAATCGCCTGCGTGCTCCCTTGCTCCGCCGCCTCGTAGAGGGTGTGAAGTGATCTCCATCTAGTGCACTTCACTAAGCAGGCGGTCGTATTTCGGATGCTGAACACGCAGCACTGATACAGCTGTTTCCACTGACTAAGTTTTACACTTATATAAATATCTACACAGACAGTGCAGTAATCTGTTAGCATGCTTATGCGTTAGCATGCTAAACATGCTAATACGTTTTATTTTTTATGCTTAGTAGGCGTTGGACCACGTACATTTGTTAGTTGAGTATAATCCAGGCTAATGGAGGGCTAATCTCCAAATTAGGGTTTGTCTGGTTTAAGACAAGATCACGTGACGTGTGTGTACAAACATGTTTACAAATGTCTGACATGTTTACAAATAGGTGATGGGCAGGAGCTGTCATCGGAGCTGTCATGCGACAGAACTGGATTTACTTTCCATTTTTGTGGGAGCCGTGGATAAAAACAAACAGATCCTTATTTTTATTCTTATCGGGTGGCTGTATGTCCTGAATCAGGGGTGCCAAGACTTCTGCTCGTTTCTGCGATCATGCGGGAGACGCCTGAGAAGTACGCCTTTTCGTACGTCTTTGTCTGCCAGAAATCGGCAATCGGAACAAAACGCGAATAACACTTTAGTGGCAGAGAAGCGCGCCAGGATGTGGGATCCTTTTGATTGAATTTTGACCGTTAAATTGAATTTTAATCCAATCAGACGACCAACACAACGATGAATTTGAAGTAAAAATTCAGGCTATAATGAAACAAACCTTCCCGCAAAGCAGGAATGATGTTTACATATTGTAAATCAAAGTTGGCGAAACTTAAGCGCCAGCAAAAGCAACTAAAATTTCACACGTTGCTGATGGCAGAAGATCGTTTCGGGCGAACGATGGTTTCTTTAATTTCTGGCGGCGGTTAATTTCACATCGCAGGTTGTCGCTAGGCCTAAAAACTTTAAGCCAATCGGAAACAAGTGGGCGTGGCTCTTCATTTTGGATAGTTTCACTGTAGTTATTATGAAGCGTTTGCGATTAACGATCGACTCGCTGGTTTTTGGCTCTTTTTCGGAGATCATCGAGAGAGAATGTAATTCCCAAGCTCACGTTCGCAAACGGGTTTTGGGGTGCGTCCAGGAAAGACAGGACTCTCTCTCTCTCTCGTTCTCGCTCCCTGCAGGTGTTAGTGACACTGACTTTTAGCTTTTGTGTTTTTGGTTTAGCCAGGTTATGCAAAACATAGTTGTCATGGCGGCTTGCTTTAACAAAATGTTTGTTCATATGCAAAGTCTGTGTTGTTGGTCAACCTCACTTCTTCGTGCTGTAAAATCCGTCCTGGCGTTTTTGGGGAAGAGTAAAATCTGATTGGTGATTCAGTATGCGAATGTATGTATACTCGACTGGCCGGAAGTCTAAATGATATCGGATACAGATCCGGTGTTTGGGGTCATGTTAAGTCTGGTTTTATGCTTTACACGTCTTCGGGTTTCTCTGGAAAAAAGTATTTATTCATTCACGTGTATTTAACTCTCATGAAGGAGTTACACTGAAATGTGGCGTCCATTTGTTCATGGGATTATGTTGTTTCTTACTGTAGTCGTATCATACTTGGGATGTACTTGTACGCACAAGACGGCCTGTGCGTGTCTCCGCTCCACTTCCATGCGTTCTCGCTATTTGGAAAACTGGATGCAAAGCGTTGAATGTTTTGGATTAAATTAAATGTTTTGGATTAGGATTTCCATCGCTGTAAGTCTGCGAGGAAACAAACCACAACAAATACAAAACGTCGCACGGCCCCGATTCATGTTCTTGCGTCAGTGTGCAGTCAACGTAGCGTCACGAATCGAGAACTGCAAGTCATCTACTTATTGGAATTCGCGTTGTCGCGCTAACCAAAAATGACAGTCGCGCCATTATATCACGTCACCCTCTGAATCCTTTTAAATGAAACGATTTTCTCTTCCCTTGCTTGCGCATGCCCCCTGCGTCATTGGCCGCCACTTACGCACACTACAAAGGTTTCAAGCCCCGCCCATTCCATGCATGACCGTTGACCATTTTAAGCGAATCACACGGCTACAAATAGAGCAAGCCGTGTGGATATGCTTCACAGTGTGCACGCATGCATTCATGCTAGTTCTAAAGTACACGAAACAAGACGCCGTATCAGATTCTTCAACCCGACAAATAGGTGTGAGGGAGGTTTAGGTGACTGAGCAAACGAGAGGTGTTTCACATTCCCCACGTCCCCCCCCCCCCCCCGGCAAACCGCAGACCTTGTGTTTTTATTGACGGAGCAGGTGTGAGAGGTTCTTTGCATTCTGAGTTTGTAAACAGTGTAAGGAGGCGGCACCGCTCAGACTCCAGGACTTTTACAGGACGTTGACCCACCTCTCTCTCTCTCTGTCTCTCTCTCTCTCTCTCTCTCTTTCTGCAGCAGGTCTGTCATGGCGGGTGCCATGGAGACGAGTGCATCCAACTCGGGCAAACGCATTCGCAAACCCTCTCTGCTCTACGAGGGATTCGAAGGTCCCGGCCTGCCGCTCGCACCCACGCCTGTAGCGGGGCCGCTGCTCTCGCAGCACCTCCCCGTGATGGACCCGAGCCGTCAAGGCCGCATCACCAACCAGCTGCAGTACCTCCAGAAGATGATGACGAAGGCACTGTGGCGTCACCACTTCGCCTGGCCTTTTCACGAGCCCGTGGACGCCATACGCCTGAACCTGCCCGTGAGTGTCTGCCTCTTACGGTCGCGGGATGTCATGGTGTAGGACGCAGAAACAAATTAGATTGAAAATGATGGACCACTCCGTGGGGAAAAAGTATACAGGAAATGCCGCATAAATAATTCAGACGTTCCTTAAAACAAAGGAGGCGCTAAAATTTGCGGTTTCGGGTCCATGGCGATTCGGAATGGGGTTCCGAAACAGTTACTCACGGTCTTTGCGCCGACTTAATCAACATTGTGAAATCTTGTGCTTTTTAGCCAATAGAAAAAAAAGTGGGCGGGACTCTTGCCTTGACGGTTGGTTAATAAGAGGCGGTGTTGCTGTTTACTAAGATTTTGCTTTTTATGATTTTTTTTTTTCCAACAATTTCCGTGTTGTCATGTCCTGTCATGTCATTTTCTGAACCGCTTAATCCTAATTAGGGTCGCGGGGAGGCTGGCGCCCATCTCAGCCGACTCTGGG
>JAQMYF010000004.1:3042877-3059893 GCA_030014195.1 Neosilurus mollespiculum
GGCTGGCGCCCATCTCAGCCGACTCTGGGCGAGGGCAGAGTACACCCCGGACAGCTCGCCAGGCCATCGCAGGGCCGTGTTGTCATGTATGATTCATTAAACACCCAAAGGAGTTTCACGTTGTTGTTTTTTCCTGGCCTAGAAAAACAACCTCCACTTGTGGGAGCATCTTGTGTATGTGTAGCAACGGGAGAAATTGAAGGTGTAAACAAGTCATCCGGAGAGCGCAAACCTCTGCCAAGCCTAAAAGTGAAAAAAGTACACAACATCCAGCACTTTGATGCAGGCCTTACATGGGGCGGTTCCTTATGGCGTCCTGGCGTGGTTCCAAACCACGTAGGACCATAGCGCCATCATCTCGACACCAGGATGGTGTTCGCCATCAACCAGCACTGACCGCCATAAACCATGAGATTTTCAAAATGTTTGGAATTACACAGTGGTTCTCAAAAACGTGTATCACCGTCGACCTTCGCAACCTTTCCAAACCTCATTCAATACGACCTCATTACAACACATTCTCACTCTGTTTTCACCTACTGCTCACAGTTGTTTTGCGACACCGCCGTCATTTTAACCGCGCTGAACCGGCCCCGTGTGAAGCCTGCTTAATACCACACTTCCAAAAAAATAATGTAATTAACTAATCGTCCGATCTCACAACGTTAAAGAATCATTTAAACAATTCCTGGATGCAGAATTTGGTCCAGATCATCTCCAGACTTTAATGGAGTCCTCCTTTCCAAAGCCCCGCCCCGTAAAGCGTGACCTCCGTGCCGGAGATAATAACGTGGTCTGTTTAGGACACATCCACTCCGAGTCGCCGTGGCTGCGGGTGCACGTGCTTTGATTCCAGCCGGACCGGAGGTACACTTGATGGTTGATTGGAAACCGAGATGAACTGATGAAACAAGTGGAATAAGACGCAGCTCCTGCTCGGCCGGAATGAACACCTGCGGCCAAACCGGCCCTTTGTGGAGAAGATTAAAAAAAAAAAAAAAAGCAATAAAAGTAATCCTTTAAAGGAGGGGGAAAAAAATCCCGCACATCTTTGAAACTGAGGCTTCAAACTTGTCCAGCCCAAACAAATAACCTTTAGGAAAATAAACAAAAATAACCAGATGTTGCCGATATATTAATGAAATTAGGTTTAATTTCCTTCCGAAGTGCGTTATCACACTAACGAGTCAGATGGACGAATGGAACCTGTTCCTCTGGCGTCGGCCCGGCACACTTTAGCTCTGACGTCCTTTTTACATGTCAGTAAAATGTGTTTACTGGAATTATTTGTTTATTTTTGTTTAAAACCTTCAGACCAATCAGGTCGCAGATCCTTAAGTACTGGTGAAAACCGTAACTCTTCACTGATGCTGCCGCGTTTGCGTCACTGATTAACCTCATTTGGGCGTAAGAGGAGTTTCCGAGCTGGGAACCGTTTATACAATAGCCTGGGTTTATTTTTTTTTTTTTATTTTGGGTCCCCAGGACTACCACAAAATCATCAAGCAGCCCATGGACATGGGGACCATCAAGAAACGGCTGGAGAACAACTACTACCGCAGCGCCAGCGAGTGCATCCAGGACTTCAACACCATGTTCACTAACTGCTACATCTACAACAAGGTGAGAGAGAAAGCGCGAGCGCACACGCAGATGAGAAAACCCCTCCGGGGGTTACCATGGAGCCGGTCACACACACACAGACACACACACACACCAACACACACCCCAGTACAGGAGGAGTTCATTATTCAGGCACTTTGTGTTTCCGTGTCGGTTTCTTTCTCTCCGAGGATGAAGAGCTGTTTTTCGAAAAGTTATAAAGTAAAACCAGAAGTAATAAAGTGTGATTTGTGACGCAGCCCACTGACGACATCGTGCTGATGGCCCAGTCTCTGGAGAAGGTCTTTCTGCAGAAGGTGGCGCAGATGCCCCAGGAGGAGATCGAGTTGCCCCCACCTGCACCCAGGGGCCGAGCCATCAAGTCTGCCAAATCCCGGCGTGGAAGAGGTGCGTGTTTGATACTTTTAAGTTATTGTTCCTGAAGGAAATGTTTAGTTTTGCGGTGACGCGTTAACATTAATGCGTTCTCTTCATTTTTTTTATGTGGATGAGGAAAAAAAAACGTATCGTTACGTTGAACTGGGGGTGGGACCCACAGCCTTTTACCATGCAGCTTATTACTAAGAAAATTTACATATGGAGGCGCCCGTGCCCCCGCCCCATGCATTTTGGAAGAGGCGAACATCAAGAATGACATCATTCCAAGCCCCAGCTTTCCTGTGTTGAGGTTTTTGAAGTGTGATGCGAAAAAGTCCCCGGACTCGTCAATCGCTGCTGTTTGTGGGCGGGGCCCGAGGCCCGGCAGTGACTAAAAGCGCTGCGATCATTAAATGAAGCGTTACTGCCAGTCACGGTCGCTCATTACGGACCGTTCTTACACTCGTTTTTTTAAATAATCAGATTTTAATCAGACAGCATGTTTGATTGAAAGAAATGGAAGATCTGGCAAGATCTTTTTTTTTTTTTTTGCTTTCCTGTCATTTAGTGCTGAGTCATGTGACATGTTTGTTCAGTAACCTCAAAAGTGCTGTCGGAACAGTTATTAGTGTTATAAGCATGTAATTACTGTGTTATTAATAGTGTATTGTGAGTTTGTGTAATTTGTGCCTTTTACACTGGTTGTGGTGGGTAAAAATGACGTTAATGCCATTGGAGAGATTTACATGTCATTGCATCTCTCTCTCTCTCTCTCTCTCTCTCTCTCTCTCTCTCTCTCTCTCTCTGTATTTTAGGAGGAGGTCTGAGTGCAGCTCAACAAGTCCCGGCCGTGTCCCAATCCGCCTACTCGCCCTCCTCCCCCGACATGCCGGACTCCAGGTTTTCCGGCTCTCCTCACATGATGCTCAGTAAACCCGGTCCGCCTCCTTCCCTACCTCCTTCTCTTCCTCCTCCTCCTTCTCCTCCTTCACCTCCTCCTTCCCTCATGACTCTCCTCCCCACAAAGCCCACTGCTAAGGTACCAACCTGCACAAGTACTGCGATATATCTCAATAGTCTATTTATCAAACAAGGAAATTAATTGTGATTTAATCTTCTTGCTCATTACGTACAGAAGAAAGGAGTGAAGCGTAAAGCGGACACCACCACCCCGAGCACCACCGGTTTCCCCGTGCCCCCCGCAGGCCGCGCCATGGGTATGGGTAAAGGTCGCGGCGCGCTCTCGCTCTCTCCTGTCCCCAGCCTGACGTGCGGCATGGGCGTGAGCGAGCCCGTGCACCTGCAGCCTGTCATGGGCCGATCCGTACCGCGGCGTCCCATCAAACCCCCCCGCAAAGACCTGCCCGATCTGGCGAGGCCGAAAAGCACACCGCGGCACCGCACCAAGCTGAGCGGCCAGCTACGCTACTGCAGCTCCATCCTGAAAGAGCTGCTGAGCAAGAAGCACGCGGCCTACGCCTGGCCCTTCTACAAACCGGTCGATGCGTCGCTGCTCGGCCTTCACGACTATCACCTCATCATCAAACACCCCATGGACCTCAGCACCATCAAGGTCAGTGATGCGGACGTAAATGAATGTAGATCGTTTTAAAAGTATGATGTCGTAATTGGGCTTTCTTGATGGAAAACGTAACTTTCATCACTGTGTGACATCATGATCCCTTTCTGTCTCTAACCCCAGAGAAAGATGGACGAGCGGGAGTACAGGGACGCTCAGGAATTTAGCGCTGATGTCAGGCTCATGTTCTCCAACTGCTATAAGTATAATCCACCCGAGCACGATGTGGTGGCCATGGCACGCAGACTGCAGGTACACACGTACACACACACACACGCACACACACACACACACGTACACACACACACAGATAATGTTTAACTTTTTTTTTTGCTGTAAATGCTTGTCAGTGGTTATAACACTGTTATTACTCCTCTCTGATTGTATTTATGTATTTTTAATAATTTTTTTTCAGGACGTGTTTGAGTTCCGTTTCGCCAAAATGCCAGATGAGGTCCTGGAGGAAGAGGAAGAGGAGGAAGTCATGGCACCGTCCTCTCTGGGGCGTAACGTGGGGCTTATGGGACTGCAGCACTCGTCCTCATCGTCGTCGTCCTCTTCGTCTTCGTCGTCCTCGTCGTCTCCGTCCTCTTCGTCAGAAAGCGAGCCGAGCAGCGACAGCGAACCGAGCAGCGAGAGCAGCCCGAGTTCGGACAGCGAGGAGGAGAGAGCGCAGCGCCTGGCACAGCTACAGGACCAAGTGTGCACTCAGGTATGTACACACACACACACACACACACACACACACACACACACACACAGTTTCTCCACTCTATTATAGCTAATTGCCCGTATCTTACGACCGTGTTGCTGTGCAGCTGCGGGCAGTCCACGAGCAGTTAGCCGCGCTCTCGTCCGGCCCCATCATCAAACCCAAGAAGAAGCGAGAGAAGAAGAAGGACAAGAAGAAGAAAAAGAAGCCGGAGAAGCGCAAAGGTGGCCGCAGCAACGAGAGGGAGCGAGAGAAAGTGACCAAAGTCGCGAAGAGTAAATCCAGCAAGATGGCGTCCGTGTCCACACAGAGCAAGAAGGCGCCTGCCAAGAAGAACAGCAAGAGCAACAAGTAAGAAGCGTTTTTTTTCTCTTAATTATTTTAATTACACGTTATCCATTAACTTAATTTTTTATTTTAGTGTTTTATTATTTTAAATAACTGAGCTTCATGTTACTTTATCTAATGTTGCCGCCCTTTTTTTAAATTCAAAAATTATTGTTAATTTTAGTAATTTTTTAATTCCCAACTTTGTTCCTTTTCAGGACAATGAAGAAGTCTCTACCGGCTGCGGCTCGTTTTTCGGCCCCCGACCCGCCATACGACTCAGAGGAGGAAGAGGACGGTCTACCCATGAGCTACGACGCCAAGCGCCAGCTCAGCCTCGACATCAACAAGCTGCCGGGAGACAAGCTGGGCCGCGTGGTGCACATCATCCAGTCCCGTGAGCCCTCGCTGCGCGACACCAACCCCGAGGAGATCGAGATCGACTTCGAGACGCTCAAACCGTCGACGCTGAGGGAACTCGAGAGTTACGTCACAAGCTGCCTGCGTAAAAAGCCACGGAAACCTTACGGTGAGGCTGCTTAGTGAGCAGGTTTATATTCTATCATAGCTGTGATAGCGTGTTTTTGACTGTGGGTGTGTGTATGTGTGTGTAGTGATGAAGCCGGCCGGTGGTAAGTCTCGTGAGGAGCTGGCGCTGGAGAAGAGAAGGGAGCTGGAGAGAAGGTTGCAGGACGTGAGCGGCCAGCTCAACTCCGTCAAAAAACCCCAGAAACCCAAAGGTAAGACCTTCATAGATATCACTGAGCAAAATCATATTGCGCATATGCAGTGTACAGGCAGGAAGTAAGCGGTCTGTGTTTGTGTGTTTTCCTCCCCAGCGGAGAAGGCCACCGTGAGCACAGAGCCCCACTCCATTCCCGCTCGTCTCAGCGCCAGCAGCTCCAGCTCAGACTCCTCTTCCTCCTCCTCCGACTCCTCTTCCTCAGACACCAGCGACTCGGACTCCAGGTGATCGTGCGGGTCACCGAACAAACCGTATGACCTGAAAACCCGGCAGGAGGAATTCTGGGAGAATTGTGACTGTGTGGGTGATGCAGAAATCCAGACACGGAAATAAAGGGGGGAAAAAAAAGAAATAAAATAATGTAAAAAAAAATTAAAAAAAATAAAATAAAAAGACAGCCATCCCGAGGACACACTTTCATGTGCAACAATAGACCCCCACCCCCCATAAAAAAAAAGTGTGTTTGTTAATGATGTACAGACTGTGTTGGATTAATTTTTCTTTCATAAAGAAGACTTTTATAAACGTGCCCATAGTGGGAGGTCATGTGGACATAGAAACTGCGCTGGAGTCAAGTCGGTTACATTAGAGTTGCTTTCATTGGGTGTGAATTTAAAGCTCGGTTTCAAAGTCTGTCTTTTTTTTTTTTTTTTTTTGCCCTAAACACAAGGTTTGACACCTTACCTTTAATCATAATCATTAATCTTACTTTTGCCTTAAGTTGAAGCAAGCAAAGCAGTTCAACCCCTTATTTTATAGAGAATATTCGAGCAAGTGATGATTGTCGTGCTTTAAATTTTCGATTAAACCGTCGACAAAATTTCTAAAAGGAAAGAGAATTGGTTGTTTTGCGACTGCTCGAGCTCATTTGTCCTTGTAATGATTATCCAAAGGGAGGAGGAAATGTCCGGTGTAAAACTTGTAGAACTAGTACAAGTTTATTCAGTGCGATTACTCCAGTGACCAGTAATGTGTGTTTAAAAAAAAAAAAAAAAAAAAGTGCAGGTCAGTCTGATTTTTAGATTAACGTTCGCGGAGTTTTTGGAGGATCGGCTTCCGATTCCTCACGCAACAAAAACAAAACAACACAAAAAAGAATCCCCAACAACTGCGGTCTGCAGCTTTTTCAAGATTTTCAAAACTGGTGATGCAGCCGCTTGCCTCGCCTTTAATTTTTTCACTTCTTTTTCATTGTTTATTCATTTTAATGTTTTTACATAATCGAGTTACAGGGTTTGAACGTCTCAAGCTGAAGTTCGTCGTCTTATTCGTCCGGTTAGTTTAGCCGGACTTTCTAATGAGGTGGATACAGAGTGCACGCTAACAACTGATGATAAGAAAAAAAGTTATAGTCCCAGATTAGCCTGACCTCAGTTCTACAGCGCAACTAACATTCAGTTTATTGCTCGCATTTATTGTGCTGCTTTAAGTCACCGATTCAAAACCTGAAGCCACTTTCGAAAACGTGATACCTGAACTTTGAGCTTTCTTTCGTTTTTCAGGTTTGAAATGGTGGATTTTTTTTCTCTCTCTCTCTTTTTTTTTTTTTTTTTTTAAAGGGGACAAAAAACAAAACAAAAAACAAAGCCAGTGCATGAAAACCATGGAGTGATTTATTGTATATAACCCTCCTCAGATCGTTATCCTACTTTTTCTTCGTTCTTTCTTACTTTCTTTTTGTATCAGCTCTCATTGTTTTAACCTGTTGGGTTTTTTTTTTTGTTTGTTTTGTTTTCTTGAATGTAAGGAGTACCACCCGGTTGTTGTGACCCATGTAGCTGCACAGACACAACATTCCGTTCCTGCGATATTTATATTTAAAATATGGTCTTTTGAATTGTATATTTAGTTTGGTTTTATTTTGGTGTGAATACATACATGTATGCCAAATGACTTCGAAAATGTTGCGTCTTTATTTATTTTCCTTTTAAAATTACACCAAGCCTCAGATTCATGTTAGGATGCCTTGCCTTGCTTTCTTCTCTTATCCTGCGTATGATTTCACCATGCTTCAGTGACAACGGACGGGGGTACATACTACCACATGTGATGTCTGTAGGGGGAATTTGTGTAAAAAGAAATATTAGCACGATAGTCTAAATGTAGTCAGATCAAGCAGGTTAGTGGGTGTGGCCTAATTTGTAATGTGAATTAATAGTATTCACTCACTCATTTGCCGAACAGCTCTATCCTATTAGGATACTATCCTCTGTCGAAACTAGGTGAAGGTGGGGTTCACCCTGGACAGCTCGCCAGACCACTGCAGGGCCAATGCATGCACACAATCATTCACTCTCACACCCAGGAGCAATTTGGAACAGACATTTAGCTTAACATGCATGGCTTTGGACTGTGGGAGGAAACCGAAGTACCTGGAGGAAACCCACACAACCATCTCAAACTCCTAAGCCCATGACCATGCTGTGAGGTGGATGTGCTAACCACACTCAACCTTCATTCAAAACATCGTACCCGGATTATTTGACTTCATGCACATCGTCAGGTTTACTACATCTGTGTAAAGTTTCACCAAAATCCATCAAGTAATTTAGGAGGAGTCACACTTACAGGTTTCCACTGCCATATAGACGAATAGACATCGTGATTCAGTGGTTAGGGTTCTGGGTTGCTAATCTGAAGGTTGGCGGTTCAAGCCCGAGTATCACCAAGCTGCCACTGTTGGGCCCATGAGCAAGCCCCTTAACCCTCAATTGCTCAGTTGTGTAAGAAAAAAGGTCCCTCTGGATAAGGGTGTATGCCAAATTCCGTAAATGTAAATGATAATAATATAATAAAAGATTATTTATGGGGCAGTGGTGGCTTAGTGGTTAAAGCGATGGATTACTGATCAAAAGGCCAGTGGTTCAATCCTCAATTGCTCAGTTGTATAAAAAAATGATGAAAAGTCGCTCCGGATAAGAGCATCTGCCAAATGCTGTAAATATAAAAATAAATGAACTGTACCCAAAAACATCGGCATGAAAGTGACACAAGAAAGCAAAAACCACCTCCTGGTGACTTTTCTGTTATGAAGGATCACAGTAATATAACGATCACCACTATATTTGCATTAATTTAGAGTTCTATCAGTTGACTGTGAATTGTTGGTTTCATCCCCAGTATGGAAAAACACTAGTGTCCCCCTTTTATACCACAACGATAAATCATGGAAGGTGAAAATACTTTTCCTCTGAGATCCTTTGATACCGTATCACATGGCAGCGTAACATTGAGGAAACTGCTTTCCGCCCTCTTCTGAATACATAAACTCAGACGTCTGTGATTGGCTAGTCTATAAATCAAAGAGAGCTAAAGAGAAAGCCATGGATCGCTGTGACATCATCAGGATTTGAACTTGGAAATTTTAAAAACACAGGAGAACACACATGCAAATCCCTATATTTATCTATCTATCTATCTATCTATCTATCTATATAAACATAAATATACACAATTATTTTTTGTCCTCCGGGACCATATACATATAAATCAGGCAGTAACAATTGACCGATCAAAAATATCGATAGCAGCATGTTCGACTCACAGCAAGAAGGTCCTGGGTTCGATGAGGGTGGTTGTGTGGAGTTTGCATGTTCTCCATTTGTTTGCATGGATTCCTTCAGGCACTCTGGTTTCCTCCCACAGTCCAAAGATGGCGGATTGGCTGAATGCCATGCCTGACCAATCAGAATCGAGTATTCAAAGGCGCTGGGTTATACATAAAGTGATAATTTCCTAGTTCTACCCCAGAAGCTGACCGTATATTAACAGCCAGATTTCCCTCTTCCCCCAAATGTAGAGTCTTTAAAATTGATGCTAAAATATGCAGATGAAGTCAGTTATTAAAAATAAATTAAAAAAATAAAAAAATTAATGGGATTAAATTATGAAAAAAAAAAGCCTGTGATTACAGGAGGCGTGTTAACATCACACATCAATACCCAGAGTGCAGTGTGCTTGTATGAACACAGTGTGGGGTAGTTGGACCACCGAGGCAGGTTAACAGACCATACTGAAACCTTCAGGCTGACGCAGACAGCGCTTCCTGTTACATCCTTTACTTTAATACCATTGACTGTATATATAACTGGACACCATGTTTTTGTTTTGTCCTGTTCTATAGAAATGAAGCCGTTTCTGCAGTCTGTGCATTAGGGAGATTTTCTGGCTTGAACATGTGCAGTAGATAGACAGGCCATGGTTGTTCTTTTGCTAGGCCACACCCCTTTCTCTGATGTGGATAATCAGACTCAAATTCTCTATATTACATTGATCCAGAGTTTAAACAGCCTCAGCTGGAGATATTTCATTAATACGCCGGCATCATTAAAGGACTCATCACTCGGATCGGACCTGGAAATTGCCGGCTGTGGCAGGCTTCACAAGGAGCAGCTGAATCCGTCCTAACTCTTCTAACTTCATACAGCAGTTACTTGTATTACATTTCTGAACACGTGCATTAGCACAAACTTAAAACGGATAAATCATGTTAGCATGCCTCGTAAGCTAGCAACCATTATTACAGGATGAGCCACAACTATACATCCATCTGTTTGCCGAACCGCTTAATTCTATTTGGGTCATGGGGAGGCTGAAGTCTGTCTCAGCTTACTCTGGGTGAAGGCGGGGTACCTCTAAATCAACAGGTCAGTCAATCCAGGGCCAACGCAGTCACATAACCACGCTCACAACTAGGGGCAAATTGGAACAGCCTCATGTGCATGTCTTTGTACTGTAGGAGGAAACCGGATTACCCAGAGGAAGCCCACGCAAGCATGCAAACTCCTTGCCGAACCCGGGTCTTGAACCCACAACCTTCTTGCTGCAATGCTGGTGTGCTACTACGCCAATACACCACCATTCCGCCCAACAGTGGGATGGGTAGGACTTATTATATTAACGCAACCAACCAATAGGATCGCTCGACTTCAGCTGGCTTCAAATCTGAGATTTGGTATCGTGCCCAGGGTAAATACCGTCAGTGAATTATACCCACTTGTACTCTCTTCTACAGAAGAAACAGTACTTAGAATAATTAGTTCTTGGATCATTAAGTGTCATGTTTAATGTTTTTTCGTTTCCTGATAGCAAATGGAGAAGAATATGATGATAGAGTAAAATTATTTAAATACTTAATGAAGAAAGGCTGGATGAAGGTAAGGCTGCACCATTAGCAAGACTGCATTTCACAGCGATATTTAATTCTCACGCAGCAATCATTTGCTGAACCGCTTAATTCTACTAGAGTCGCAGGGAGTCTGAGCCCATCTCAGCCAACACTGGGTGAAAGGGGAAGCTGCTCGCCAGACCACTGCAGGGCCAACACACACACACACACACACACACAACTATTCACACTTACATTAACACCCACGGCCAATTTGGAACAGCCAAATTGCCTAATGTCCATGAAACCCAAGTACCCAGAGGAAACCCACTCAAGCACAGAAAGAACACACACAAAAACACCCTCGCCAAGCCTGGGACACGGACCCAGGACCTTCTTGCTGTGAGGCGTCCCACCCTGCATTAGCCACTAAAGAAACAATAATGTATTCGAATGAGTGCGTTTGATAATCACGTGATTTGTCTCCCAGTCAGAATCTCTCTCAGGATGGACGTTATGGAAAATTAAACCCCTTCTGACCAATCAGAATCAAGAATCCAGTGTCGCTGTGGTATAAATATAGAGCAGTGCATCATTTCAGACGCAGTCAGTGCAACATCCTCATTTCAAGGGGCAAAAGTTGCTTCTGTTTTATTGAGGGGGGAATAAAAACTTTAGTTTTAACTGCTACATTTCCTTTTTAAATACACTTTATTATAGCTTTCAGCTGCATTTATCCATGATTTATTAAATACACTACTCATTAGTGATGTAGCATAAGCAGCAGAGCCTCTAGCAAGACTGATCACAATGCCACTTATATTAATTAGCCACATTTTTCACTGCAAAACACAATTATTCTTTCCAATCATCCATATCGGCAGTTGAACAGTACATTGGAGAACTATATGTTTGCTGCAGCCGTGTGTATAGAGTGTGATTATAAACCAGATCCTTTAGGTTTTACTATCTACTGTAATCTATTCATGTCTATTCACTGCTGTGGTTTAGAGATGTCTAATATGGCATTGTGTAATGTCATAAATCAGACGGAAAGCGGCGTGAAGACGGGAATACACCGAGTCTTCGACACGTCGGTCACCTATACTTGTACTAATTCGCAACCTTTGATTTGCTGTTATAGTAAACAAAACAAGAGCACACCAAGAATGCAAACCTCCACCAATTAAAACAAACATAACCTCCTTGGCGACGGTAAATAACAATGGAACAGTGTGGTAGTTTAATCTGAATTATTTTATTATTAATAAGCATTAACGTACAGTGAATCTGAGATTTGCACTTGTGCTACTCTCAGTGGTGCTCAGGTCGACTGAATTTGCCAGCCTGGAGAGAACCCCGGATTTATGGAAGTTCATCAGCTTATCACTATCCCTCCACACCAGCGGATCATCACTCATCAAGGAAACAAACACGATTTGGAAACGCTGAGTTAAGGCATGAGCAGAGGTCTGAACAAAATGAGCTGCCTCTATGGAGATGCTTTTTTTTTTACAAGCGGTGTTCTCATTTCTGTGCTGAATAAGTAATTTGTGGTAGGAGCATCGTGGGAAATCCACATCTTGCTCCCATTTTTAAGCAGCCTTTCTGATAGGAGTGTGTAGCAGTGTTTTTTAAAACAATCTTTCACTTATTATGTATGTGTTTTATATTATATTTCACTGGAAACGACAAATAAATAAATATATGAGCTAGGGGGGCACTCAGAGTGCAAGTTACTGTACTCCCGCCAGGCACAAATGGATTATTATAACCTGGCATGGTTATAATGAAATGTCTCCCCCTGATGGGCAACGGATGACCATTTTGCCCCAGGCAAATTAAAAATAGGGATTTTTCAGGATTATCTTTCAACATGCATGGATTACCTCCAAAATTTGTGGGGTTCTTTCCAGATAAAATTCACATCAGTAGTTTTTGTGTAGGAAAAAAAAAATCCTTCAATAAATGCTTGTTAAAATTAGTTTTAAGAAATTCCTGGATCCAGATCATGTTACAGGTTCTTGCCAGGGCCATACCCCATCCCTCCACCAAGTTTGGTGAAAATTTATTTAGTAGGTTTTGCATAATCCTCCTGATAGACAAACAAACAGACACTGGTGAATTAATAACCTCCCCTGCCAAGCGGTGGAGGTAAAAAATAAATAAATCTGTCCTACTGAGTATCTCAAGAAACAGCTTTGATAATGAGTTGTGATTCCCATTACTACACCAAAATAAATAGCAAAACTGTGAACCTTTGGTCAATGCCTCACGGACCCCAGAGGGTCCCAGATCCCACTCTGAGAATCACTCACATTCCATCGCTTTATATGGTGTTGATATTTTTCGATTAACGTCACGGCATTTCCCGTACAAACGTGAGCGGCCATGTTGAAGGTAAACGCGGGAGGTGATCAGTGTTCATGTGTAGCGGACAAGTTGTAATGTAAATTATAGTGCGTTTGTAGCTTGTAATAACACTGAAGGGAGGGATAAAGTATTTTTCTACCAACTGCCAGCAATCCTTACAAATTAAGGTGGGGAAAACAATCTAAAGAACTTTGTGAGAAATGGAGGAGGTTTATGTTCATGAACCTCATTATCCACTTGGGATAATATCCACTATCCTCCAGATAGCAAACCAGTCAGACTGCGTGATTCCCATGGATATACTCACAAAGAATATACCACACGCCAGCTTCAAACAGTAAAATATCGTTTCATCAAATATGTGCAGGCAACAAACACCCAGCCTTACGCTTAGTCCAGTCGAATTCAACAGGGTTCACTGTTGTGTCGGTGGAAGAAGAACTCACTTCCTGTCTATGTAGGTTTAACAGAAGCCTTAAGAGAAACACGAGTCTACACTAGAACACTGCAGTCCCTTCACCGGTCTCCCTTTAATCATGCAGAATGCATCTAATCAATTCTGGGTCCATTACTGAACATCTCTAATGATGCTTTAATTACCCAGAGATTCTGCCCCTTTACCCCTTTCAATATAATGAGCACGGTTTGTAGCTATTTACTGTATGTAATCATGGTGAGGTGAGAAGTGGGCGGAGCATGGGTTGGTGTAGCCTGTCTGGAGATTATGAGAATTATACTGGATTCCAGAGCACATGGGTGGACGGTGTTTAAGGTCAGAGAGCACTAGATGTATCGGTTGATCCTCCAGGGATGCACAGGAGGAACCCATAGCTATGGAAGCCTAGATCAACACGACGCTGCGGTAAGACGTACCTGGGACGATGTTGTGGGTCAAGTACATGAAGTGTGGGTGTGGGATGTGCTGCATCCTCAGCATGCTAAGCAAACATAACAAAACTTGTGTAAAGTACATCCCAGGTGTTCCATCCTCCCCCATCTGGGTCGCATTTTCACAGAGGGCCACATCAATAAATTTCATCATCGAGGGCCGAATAAATCACTCAACACCTATTCAAAAAGGGCAACCATGAAATCTGCATCTCCATATCATGTTTTTCCTCTTTTCCTTTATTTTCTGACAATGCTTGGCTATGACAAGCAAGCTAGCAATCTTTCCTGAGTCGTGAATGGCTAGTTGATTACATGAAATAGGTTGGCTCCACCTACTGGATGGAGGATGAATTACATTTCATGATAATAATTGATGCCATAAACGTGAATGAATCATTCATTCATTTTCTAAGCCGCTTAATCCTAATTAGGGTTGCGGGGAGGCAGGCGCCCATCTCAGCCGACTCTGGGTAAGGGCCACTCTGGACAACTCGCCAGGCCATCGCAGGGACAACACTCACACTCACTCCTAGGGGCGATTTGAAACAACCAATCAGCCCGCTGTGCATGTTTTTGGACTGGGAGAACATACAAACTCCACACAGAAGTGCTCAAGCTGGGAATCGAACCCAGGCCTTCGTGCTGCGTGGCAGATGTGCTAACCGCTACGCCACCAAGCCAAATTTGTGTGTTAGCCTGACGAGACTCCATTATTCACACAGCTGCCCTCATAAGTGAAGCATTAACAGCCGCATTAACGGCTGTTCAGATAGGCTTCACTAACGTTGCCAAGGATAGACAAGTAACAGGTAAAAAAGTGGTGTCGATCCCAGTTTCATATCTACGGAGGAACGGATGGTGGGCGGGGAGAGAGAAATAATAGAGAACGCTGCCCTCACAGGCCAGATGAACACAAAAGAAGCAAATATATTGATAGGAAGGTCTGAAACCTGATGGCCCAGCGAACCTAAAATCTGTCCGACCTTCAGTATCCTGCACAATAAGCAGTTGTTTTCTGAGGGGTGGTGGTGGTGGGGCAGTCATTATGAATTGGTGTGGCTGTACGCAACAGTATTTTGTTATTTCTTGGGTGACAGCGGTGCTATAGGGCCGGCCTAGGCTTAGATTTTAAAAAGAGATATTTCACCAGTCTACCTCATTATGGTATCCATCAAGAAGGTGAACCAGAGGGTGTTTGTGTTTGGGGGGGGTGGTGAAATCTAGAATTTTACTTTATTTAACTGAAAACACACAAGTAGGCACCAAGCACACTCTCTCATATATATATAACTTTTGTTTCTTTTTCTTTCCCCCCCTTAATCTTCTCTCTAGTCCTCGTTTTCTCTTTATCACCCAGCGGCATGGCGTGCACACTTCCATGTCCACACCCAGAGGTTTGGTTTCAGCGTGTTTTTAAACAGTCCCACACATGTGTGGTGCATTTGCGCTGATTGCGTGCCTGGTGTGGTTGCTTAGCGACCGGCGTCGTTGTGGGACCCAGAGGTGGCTGCTGCTTTGCCTGAAAGTTTTCTCACGTCGCTGCTACAGTAAACTGTTTCACTGATTCTCCAAAAGTGTAATATGGAAGTGAAAATGACTTCCTATGACAAGTTCTGATTTGTCACTTCTTGTCTGTAGAATTTTAGTAAATATGGTAGGACAACTCCAACCCACCTTACACACATATACATACACACACACACACACATATATATATATATATATATAAATATAATAATATATATGTATATATATATAAAGAAGAGCCTGGGTTCAAATGCCGGGTTCGGCGAGGCCGTTTCAGCATTTCAGTGTGGAGTTTACATGACATTGCTCTGGTTGCATGGGTTTCCTCCGGTTTCCTCCCACAGTCCAAAAACATGCACATTAGGCCAAATGGCTGTTCCAAATTGCCCCTAGGTGTGACTGTGAATGCTTGTGTGTGTGTGTGTAGTACCTTGCTTTCACCCACTGTCGGCTAAGATAGGCTCCAGCCTCCACGCGACCCTAGTGGGTGGTTCGACAAATGAGTCATGAGTGTGTATTAAATAGCATTGTGAACTGGGGTCTTTCTAATACTGCATCCTTACCTTCATCCTGCATTTTTTCATTTATTCATCCATTTTCTGAGCTGCTTAATCCTAATTAGGGTCACGGGGAGGCTGGCGCCCATCTCAGCCGACTCTGGGCGGGGGCAGAGTACACCCTGGTCGGCTCGCCAGGCCATCTCAGGGCAGAAACACACCGACGGCACCCCAGTGACCTACTCTTTACGGACGAAAGCAATGGTTCTTTTACACGCCTCTCAACACAGACAGTGAGAGACATGGCTGGCCTTTGATAACCCAGTTAGCTGCACTTGGGGGACAGCAGTGAGAACCTGGCGATTGTGGGGATTGAACCCCCGACCTTCAGATCAGTAAACCAGCACCCTACCACTGGGCCATCACTGCCCATCATTTCTTCATTAAGTATTTTAATAATTTTTATGTTTACTGTTTATTATTATTATTATTATTATTATTATTATTATTCAAGGCCTAATGTGCTCTGGTGCCTGGTAATCATCATAACTGAGAACAACCTACGCCAATCCATACCCCACCCACTTCTCACCCTCCCCATGACTACATAAATGCTTATAAACTGCACATCATCATGTTGGAAGGGGTGAAGGGGAAGTCTCTCTGGATAGTTAAGCGTCATTACAGATGTTCTGTAATGGACTCAGAATTGATTAGCTGTAATCGACATGATTAAAGTGAGGCTGGTGTTGGGATTTTAGTCCCGTGTCTCTCTCAGGGCTTCCCATAAAATCCAATTTAACTGAAGACTAGTTCTTCAGCCACAGACAGTAACTATCCACGATCAATCTGTATGAGTGAAATCTGTTGAACTCTACTCGACTGAAAGTGAAGCTTGCCGTTTGTTCTCTACACCGTAGGGCTCATGGTTTAAAATCGGGATTTGGATGTTAAGCTTGTAGGATTATGATCATTAATCATGATTAGGCTTTTCATATAAACCTTGTCACAGAACTGGTTCTTGATCAGCATTTATTCCCACAGACGTCTTTTAAAGACACAATGCTAATCTTTTCGGGTTATTTATAGTAACTCAAAGGACAGTACCGAGGAAACTGCAAGTACTCACTAGTCTGAAGATGGGGTTGAAACAGTATGGCATAACCTGGTTTTATGGTTCACCTATGACTTGTCACCTAATGATAATAATAATAATAATAATAATAATAATAATAATAATAATAATAATAATAATAACAATAATAATAATAATAACAA
>JAQMYF010000004.1:3061418-3071421 GCA_030014195.1 Neosilurus mollespiculum
AATAATAATAATAATAATAATAATAATAATAATAATAATAATAATAATAATAACAATAATAATAATAATAACAATAACAACAACAATAATAATAATATTAATAATAATAATAATAATAATAATGATAATAAAAAAGAATAACAATGCTAATAATAACAACAACAATAATAATAATAATAATAATAATAACAACAAAAATAATAACAATAATAACAACAACAACAACAACAATAATAATATTATTAATAATAATAATAATAAAAAAGAATAACAATGCTAATAATAACAACAACAACAACAACAACAATAATAATAATAATAATAATAATAATAATAATAATAAAGCCAGCAAACAGAGCTAATACCCAGTGTGGGCCTGTATGGGCCAATGTCTGGCTTCTAGTTGACAATGGATTTGTCGCTTGGTTCCAGATGGCTCCCACCTGTCAAATGGGATAAAATCATTAATTCTACATGGATTAAACCCAATTGGGCTAAAAACATGGGCTCTCCATGGGACCTTCATGGATATAAGACAAGACAAGACAAGACAAGCCCAACTGGACCATCCATGGGTTATTAAAAATTGCTTATTCAATTTTACTTTTACTGACACAGATCACAAGCAGTAACCAATATAAAAGTTTTATTCAAGTCTTTTTATTTAAAAACATGTAAATAACAAACAAACAAACAATGCTATTTAAATAATGCTATAAATAACTGTTTCTTGTTTGATGAAGTCATTTAATTTAAACACTGAAATACAAGGAGTTCAAAGCACATTTGAAATTACAGGGTGGTCAGTGCACCTCCTTTTTTCTCCCCACCAAGATAATAAGGCAATGTTTTACACTCAGATGTGTACACTGCGATGGAAAAGTGTTTGAACACCTGGTGTTTTTTATGTTTCACTCTAACCAGTTTCACTGTCACAGATAAAACAGAAAGAGAAAGAATTGAAAGACAGACACATAAAGTGTAAATTACCTCCACTAATAGCGCCTATATGGATACTGGTTTTAATTACCCATGTGCTCGTCTTACCATATATTTAATATTATGTGAATGTGCCCAATTTAGTGAAAAAACTTTCTCATATGAAGGCTTGGGTTTGACATTTGAAGGTCACTCAAGGTCAAAGGTAACTGTCTCACATGAAAGTCCGTATATGGTTTCCTATTAGTGTTCCATAGCAACTGCATGTCCGTGAGCGCTGGTTTAGAAATTATAAGCGCTCATCTCCAAAACTTTGTGACCTTGCCCTGACCTTTACTTTTGACCTCAACTCTCCAAAATCAAAAAATCTCGGTGACTCAGGTAGGGTAGAGTCCCCACCAAGTTTGTTGAAGATCTGTGCATGGGTGTCAGGATTTTATTCACAGACAAACTGTCTCACAAACACCAGTATTTACAATGCCGCTGCCAAGGCCTAGAATGGAGTTAAATAAGGGAACGGATATTAGATTGTCTCATTAAAAAGGTAAATGTTGGTATTTAAGGTCTCTCAGATTCTAATAGAGCTCTAAATTATAGTTAATTAGAGTGCACTTGAAGTGCAACTCAATTAAACCAACAGATAAGAGACCAACAGAAAGTTTCTTATACAACTACTTTCTAAAAATAAAAAATAATAAGGTCACCAACATTATTCACATAAAGCTGTAAGTGTAAAATGTTTAATCCTGTTTTCTTTTAGAAGTTGCAAAGATTTGAGACGTGTATACGTCACCATGTATAGGTCATTATGTTTATATTTACTGGACAGCAAAAAGAAATTATGTAACACAAACAAAAGTTCAAAGGACCTTTAAGGACCTTACTGTACGGAAAAGTTAGATACTGTCCAGGGGCAGCTGCGTCTTCCCAAGCACATGTGAAATGAATGATTAACCAGCGATAAGCCGATGTAGGGGCATGAGAATCGCTAATAAAAACCCAGCGTGTTCTGGGAGAGGACATGTTCCTTCACCATGACTATGACTCTTGTTTACGTCTCTGTTCTCTGTTTGCTGGCTCTGGCGTCATCCACTGAGCTTAATGTTGACGATCAGCCTCGCATCATTCCTGCTGGGGTGAAGTTTGCATCGCGAAATTACACCTCAATCCTTACGGTGCCCAATGGAGAGAAATTCGGCCTCTGGATGTGGTCGGAGATGTGTCCTGAGAACTTCTATGCTGCCGGATTCAGCCTGAGGGTAATAAACTCTTCAACCCAATCAATATAGTAGTAGAGTACAGTATATCTTCTTGTGCATATCTACTTTATGTACGCTAACAGGATCCTCTCTACAGGTCGAGTCTAACCAGTACGCAGACGACGACACGGCTCTGAACGGGATCCGTCTCTACTGCGTCGAAAGTGACGACCGCCGTTTCCTCTACAGTGTGGAGTCTCATACTGGACAGTGAGTTCCTCCATAACCTTTATACTGTAAATGTGTTCAGAAAGGGGCGGCACGGTGGCGGGATCAGCCCCATGTTCCCCGGTCTGTATTAAATTAATGGATGTTCTATTGGATTGTGTACTTTATAGAGGTAAGGTACAGTGATTGTTTCCATGTTGTAAAAGAAGTATGATGAAACAAAATCAAACATCAAAGTTAGGGAATATTAGGGGAAGGGTTCTTGGGGAACATAGATAGGTACTGTGGAGCATAGGACTGGGGAACATATCCACTGGGGAACACAGACATGGACCCACGGTGGCGTAGTGGTTAGCATGTCCGCTTCACAGCAAGAAGGTCCAGGGTTTGGAACTCGGGCTCGGTGAAGGCATATTTGTGTGAAGTTTACATGTTCTTCCCGTGCTTGCGTGGGTTTCCTCCAGGTACCCCAGTTTCCTCCTACAGTCTAAAGACATGCACATTGGGCTGATTGGCTGTTCCAGTGTGAAAGGTGTGTGCGCGTGTTGCCCTGCGATGGATTGGTGAACTATTCTGGGTGTACCCTGCTGATACCCAGAGTCGGCTGAGAGAGGCTCCATTCTTTCCACGACCCTAATATGAGAAAGTAATGAGGGAAATGAATTAAACAAAAATTATTCATCCAGCATGTGAATTCAGGCCCTGGAACACTAGAGAAAATCAGTGTAGGACTGGAGTAGTTTCTAAATTTCGTCTGTGTTTTATTTTTTGTTGTTTAATGACATTTTTTTTTTATTGCTGTTGTTGACCAAAACCAAGACATTGTTTATTATTTAACCCGTTAAACTCCCAGGAGCCAAACTCAAGTCTGAGACTTCCATTCTTCATTCCTGTAACTACAGCCCTTTCCCATCATTTTCAGTGCAGTTACTGAATAATTGGTTTTAAGATTAATAACTGAATTATAACCCAAATCTTCACAGGGTTATTATTTACTATAGGAAAAAAAAATCGTGGTCTTCCAGGCAAGTTCCAGGTGATTTTTGTAGGCGAACTAATGATGCCACGGTGCTCCACATTTCGAAGAGTGCTGTCATATTCCCAGCTCTTTCATGATAAAGTGACTTTTTCTATAAATTATTGAACCCTCAGGATCCTGGCCTAGTTTTGAGCTTTCTCACTTCTTTTATTATTCGACTTCTCACATTATAATTATGAAAAGCAGCCACATATAGCATCTTATGTGCGTCATGTATTATATATATTGTTGGTTTTTTCCCCCTAGGCTAATTATATGGCAAAAATTTGATTTGTAACCATTTCGAACAAGGAAAAATCTAATTTTTTGATGAAAATCCTTTTATTTAGAATGCCAAGATCAAATGAAGCCGAATGGAGAAATAGAGAAAGATTTGGTTAGCTGTTCACATAACAGAGACAAAATACTCATGGAAGCTGTCCCAGTTCTACAGGATATAGACGACTGGGTGTTTTTCATGATTGGCAAGCTTAAGTAGTTCCTATTTTTGGTCTCGCAATGTTTGCCAATTCCCACCTGATACCATCCTGTGAAGGAAGACGAACACAGTCTTCCTTATTCTTCTTGTAAGGAATAAAAATATCGGAAAGGCACACAGTTAAAATACAGATGCACAGATATTTGGCAATAATTAATTTTTTTTATTTACTGAAAATGTATCCCTTTGTAGTTACTGTACATAAATGCTGTAGAAAGTCTAGAAAACAAGTTCCTTTTATTATTAGGGGTCCAATCATCAGCTTGGAAACCCTATTGTTTTAATGTGTATTATTATTATTATTATTATAATTATTATTATTATTATTATTATTATTATTATTAATAATAATAATATTTTCCACCACCTCTTTCCAAAACATCCACTTTTTTTCATCACCATCACTCCTCTTCATCATACACTGCCTAAAACGCATTTATCCTTGCTCACAGCATGTAATCTCCATGGCATTGTTGCTCCAGTTGGTCCGGTCGAGGCTCAGCAACATTAATGTAGCAATAAAATGAAGTCAGCTGATGATCTGAATGTAGTGAATGAGCAGGTTATCACATCAATGCACTTTTTCTTCCCTGATGGCACGGATATAAAATGGGGACTCAAATAATGAAAGAGTGGTTCAGGGAGCACGAGGAATCATTTTCACATATGTTTTGGCACCCCAGAGTCCTGACCTTAACCCTATTGAAAGTTTTCGGGATGTGCTGGAGAAGACTTTATGGAGCGTTTCAGTTTTTCCCATCATCAATTCATGTATGCTGGTGATTAGGTGGTGTAATCAAAGCTAAAGGCAGGTTTTTTTTTAGTTGTTCGGTGTATACGGGTTGTTTAGAATTTCTGGCAACCGGAATTATCAGTAATTACAACCAATATTCAATGCTACAAAGTGCCTGGGACTCTTTTTATAAATGCTAATTAAAACCTTAATATAACCCCAGACTTGAACTGCTGACTAATCAAAATCAAGAATGAAACACTTTGGAAGTTATAACGTGTAATACTGTGGTATATTTACTGTAATTGCCCTCCCCTTCACCCCAGTGCAATAATTAGAGATACAGCCATAAACTCTGTTCGTGATGCTGGATGGGATAAAGGGCCGGTGTCTCTGGGTAACGGAAGGATCATTAGAGATGTCCAGTAATGGACGCAGCATTGATTCGATGTAGTCTGCGTGATTAAAGTCCCACTGGAGTTGGGATTATAACCTCGTGGCTCTCTGGGCTTCCTGTAAAAACCCTCTTAGACCGGAGAGAGACTAGTTCTTTTGATACAGACACAACAACAATAACTAGCCATAAACAATCTGTTCGCATGAACTCTGTTAAACTCTACTCTCTACTGCATGGAAAAATATGAAAGGTTTGTTTTTTGTTCTGTACGCCATCTGGTTTAAGATCAGGATTGTTTGCAAAACCATCGAGGATTGAACTTCAAGGACGGTATTCATTCTTAGAGACAATATATATATATATATATATGTTTTATTTTGTTGTTTATATAACTGAAGCACATGATGTGGCTTGTTTATGATCTTAGTTTGACCTCAAGCTTCCGTGACTTCAGAGTGGGAAGGTGTAGATTATCCTAGTTGTAGCGGAAAACTGTAAAAAGAAAGAAACCCCCCCAAAAACCTTTCTCCCCGTGCTTGTATGGGTTTTTTCTGGGTACTCCTGTTTCCTCCTACAGTCCACAGACATGCTCATTAGGCCAATTGGCTGTTCCAAATTGCCCCTAGGTGTGACTATGAGTGTGAATGGCTGTAAGTGTTAGCCCTCCGATCTTCTGGCAAGCTGTTCAGGGTGTTCCCTGCCTTTGCTCAGAGTCCGCTGGGATATTCTCCAGCCTCCCCGCAACCCTAATAAAGGACAAAGTGGTTTGGAAAATGAAATGAAATGCTCATCACTCATCAATTACTCATTTGCCGAACCGCTTAATCCTACTAGGGTTGCGGGAAGTCTGGTGCCTATCTCAGCCGACACTGGTTGAAGGTGAGGTACCATCCGAAGAGCTCACTAGACCAACACATACACAATCATTTACACTCACACCTTGGGTCAATTCGGAATAGCCACTTAGCCGAATGTGCATGTCAATGGACTGTGGGAGGAAACCAGAGTGATTGGAGGAAACCCATGAAAGCACAAGGCAAACGATTAGTCGTACATAATATTTGACCTGTATTGCGTTCAAAACAATACAGCAGAACAGCACATTTTTTCACCTTTGACCTCATTAATTCATTTCTTTTTAAATTACCAATTAAAACTTTGATTCCTGCAACACATTTAAAATAAATTTGGGACTTAATATGCACTTTGATATGTTCTTCCAGAACTCTTAACATTTATTTCCGGTATAAAAAGCTATGAAAAACTTCAGAGGTTATTATTTTGTCCCGTTCTTCCTGCGAACGGCTCCTAAGGTGTGTAACAGCACAAGAACGGTCGTTGTCACACCTTTTGTTTAGAAATTCTCCACACATTCTCGATTGGGAACAGGTCAGGACTGCAGGCAGGCCAGTCCAGTCCAGCCCCCGCACCCTCTTCTTCCGCAGCCATGCCTTTGTAGTGTGTGCAGAGTATGGTTTTGCATTGTCCTGTTGAAATATGCATGGGTGTCCCTGGAAAAGATATTGCTCCAAGATCTCAATGTACTTTTCTGCATTAATGCAACACCACAGAAATGTAAGTAACTTACGCCAAGGGCACTGACACTAACCTCACACCATGACTTTTGGACTTGTTCCTGGTCACATTCTGAATGGTCATTTTTGCCTTTGGTCCGGTATACATGTCGCCCATTTCTTAAAAAAAAAAAACCCTGATTCATTTGACCACAATACAAATTTCTGCTGTGTGAAGGTCCAGGATGCTTACAGGCCCAGAGAGGCGACAGCACTTGTGGAAAAGTCATCCCAAGCCCATGTGCTTATATCAGCTATAGTTGAATGAGGTTCTTGACACAGTGTTGTCTGAGGGATTGGATCTCACAGGGGTTCAGCTTAGGCTTGTGCCCTTACCCTTTTACACCAAACTTCCTCCAATTTTTTTGATCGTTTAATGATATAATACACCATACAGGGTAAAGTATCCCAATCCCCTCCCTTCTTTCTTGGAGGAACATTCCTGGAGAATGTTCATGCCCAAGCCCGGGAATCGAACCCAGGACCTTTTTGCTGTGGCGCGAATGTGCTAACCACTACGCCACCGTGCCGCCTGAAATATTTTTTCATATTTTAAGAAATGCAATGAAATTTCTCAAAGTCAAATAAGAAAATGACAGTTTTCTTTAATTTTACGTGCTAGAATACATAAACTAAATGGAAATTGGGTGCCATGGTGATGTAGTGGTTAGCACATCACCCTCAAAGCAAACGGGTCCTGGGTTCCAGTCTCAGGCTCAGCGAGGGCGTTTCTGTGTGGAGTTTGTATGTTCTCCTGGTGCTTGTGTGGGATTTCTCCGGGTACTCCAGTTTCCTCCCACAGTCCAAAGACATGCCAATTAGGCTACTTGGCTGTTCCAAATTTCCCCCAAATGAATAAATAAATAAATAAACTGAAGTCCAGTTTGAGGCTTCACCATAAGGAACGCAAAGCCACTTAAAGTAGTGATGGGAACTCTGGCTGTAGTCGCTGAGCTCATCTGATAATTCACTAGGAGTAAGAAGTGACTCATTCAACTCCCAAATGGCTCGTTTCCATTTTTTTTCCAATTGAAATTTCCAATATTTCAATGAGCTTCGACAAACACAGTAGACATCCCAGAATTAATGTGATTGTGCCCGCTGTTTCTGCGATTCATTAAGAAGATTCATTGGGAGTTATCCTGATAATTCGTCATCCCTTATACACTTGATACACTCAGTACAGAGCATTCTCAATAAGCAGACGTCAAGCAGATGTCGAAAAGAAGCCCTTTGATTAAATTAGACTACAACATTGGCCTCATCTGAATGTAGACGATTTACAGTTCCATGTTCACTGAAGAGAGTCGAATCAAAGAGTCGACTCGTTTACAAATGACTCATTTTTGAATCATAAATGCTAGACATCTCTAAATGTTCAAGCCCCAAACAACTCATTCACGGACAACACCTCACTCATGTGAAAGCTATATGAATCCTATACATCTTTTGATGAAAGTCTATGATTCTAAATAATATAATTATTAAAAAATATATATAATTTTTTAAATTATAAAATGACTACTCATATACAGGATGTAGTGTTTAGCATCTCTGCCCTATAGCAAGAAGGTCATGGGTTCGAGTCCCGAGCTTAGATGGTTTTGTGTGGTTCTCCTCGTGCTTGTGTGGGTTTCCTCTGGGAACTTCGGTTTCCTTCCGCAGTCCAAAGACATGCACATTAGGCTAATTCCTGTTCCAAATTGCCCCTGAGTGTGAATGGTAGTGTGTGTTTGCCCTACAATGGTCTATTGAGCAGTTTAGGGTGTACCCTGCCTCCACCCACTGTCGGCTGAATTAGCCTCCCTGCGACCCTAATAGGGTTGGCAATTGAGTGAGTGAGTGAGTGAGTACTCATATATACACGTCTACTTCCTCCTCAGTTTTGGTGAGTGGACAGAGCCACGATGGTGCCCTTCTGGTACACTGAGCTCATTCCAGCTGCGTGTAGAGTCACATCGGGGTATATTCGGCGACGACACGACCGCCAACAACATCCGCTTCCGCTGCAGCAGCAACCCGACGCTGGAGGGCCAGGGCATGTCCTGGGGCGAGTATGGAGATTGGAGTAAGGACTGTCGCAATGGGGGCATCTGTGGTATCCAGACCAAGATGGAGTTGTACCAGGGCATTCTGGACGACTCATCACTCAACGATGTGCGCTTCCACTGCTGTACCCTGAGCCAGAAGTGAGATCAGATCAGGTGCTGATCGCTTTTCTGTTGAGCTATATGAAAAAAAACAACAATCTGCTTTTTTTATTGGCGTGTGCCGGTTCAATCAAACAGAAGGGTGATCGATGATGAGATCATTCTTCTCATAAATGACTGTTGCAATGCATACATCTACAACAATTTGACCCTCTTCAGTGCTCAGTAGTAATTCATGAGAAAGATCTGATCCGATCTCAACTTAAATTAATGTCGCTCATATGGAACGGCTGTGATGAATTATTTTTGACACCATCTGACATATGAAAATGTTAAACATATCAGGATATGATGTCATTATACACACCAACACTGCCAAATGTTTATGCATTAAAAATTATTTAAAAATCCGACTATTCATTTTGGAAGATTTTATTTACTTTGTTAACATGTTGATATTCATTCCACGAAATCGAGTCATACATGACCTGAGGTACGTAGCACTGAGTACCATGGATAACGAGATTGAGTGAAATAAGGGTTTTACTGTATCCGCATTCACAGAATTGTGAGAAATAAAATATTTTGATACAAGAACATCTCCGCTTTGCGTGCTATGTCCCTCTTTGGTGAAAAATTCTATAATAATTTTTGAAAAATTCAAAAAACAACAATAAATTCTTTCATTACAAAGTTTGCAGCTTTTCTAGTATTTTTTTTTTAGTTTTCAAGTACAGTAGGGGTCTCCTTCAGGTACTCTGGTTTTCTTCCACAACCCAAAGACCTGCACATTTGGCTAAATTGCCCCTCGGTGTGAGTGTGAACGCCTGTGTGTATTGGCCCTGCGATGAACTGGTGAGCCGAGAGTGTACCCTGCCTTCGCCAGTGTTGGCTGAGATAGACCCTAGCCTCCCTGCGGCCCTAGTATGATTAAGCAGTTCAGCAAATGAGTGCGTGAGTGACAGTAGGTCCAGGAAATCACACTGCTATTTTGTTTTTCTGTACTCACTGTATATGGGCTGATATCCTAGTAGTAGAGCAGCCAATCAGAACACAGGAACCAAATTTCAATGGGTGAGCACATAAATCATTCATTTTCGAAATCAGAATCAGAATACTTTATTGATCCCGGAGGAAACTGTGCCAAAAGCAGGAGCAACTGAAAAAGTTATCGCATGTGCACAGGAAGTATTTATTTATTTATTTATTTATTTATTTATCTATCTATCTATCTATCTATCTATCTATCTATCTATCTATCTATCT
>JAQMYF010000004.1:3139494-3156396 GCA_030014195.1 Neosilurus mollespiculum
CCTTTCCTGGGAATGACAAGCATAGAGACCACGCCTCCTTTCCTGGGAATGACAAGCATAGAGACCACGCCTCCTTTCCCTAGAATGACAAGCATAGAGACCACGCCTCCTTTCCTGGGAATGACAAGCATAGAGACCACGCCTCCTTTCCTGGGAATGACAAGCATAGAGACCACGCCTCCTTTACTGGGAATGACAAGCATAGAGACCACGCCTCCTTTCCCTGGAATGACAAGCATAGAGACCACGCCTCCTTTCCTGGGAATGACAAGCATACTTGTCATTTACGACAGACTCCTCCTTGTGTTTAAACGACAGACTAAACATTTACACCTCCTTCAGTGTGACTCACAACCATAAACTGATGGCCATAAAGGCCACACCTCGTTCTCTGGGACTGATGGCCATAAAGGCCACACCTCCTTCTCTGGGACTGATGGCCATAAAGGCCACGCCTCCTTCAGTATAACTAACAGCTCTCAAGGCCACACTTCCTTTACTAGGACTGACAACCATGAAGAAAACACAAACATGGCAGCCATGAAGTAAGCACAGGCCACACCTCCTTCAGTGTCACTGATAAACTTAAAAGCCACACCTCCTTTAGTGAAACTGACAGCTACAGAGTCCACATGCCCTTCACTACAGGCCACAGCTTCTTGACTGTGACTGACAGGCACAGAGGCCACACCTTTTTTGGGGTGTTTCTATACTGAATCTGATGTACAGAGGCCATTATGTCTTCACTGTAACTAATAAACACTTGGCTACACCTTTTACTTTAGGGATAACAGACATAAAGGTCACACCCTTTAAGGTACAGAGATCATTTACATTTACAGTATTTGGCAGACGCTCTTATCCAGAGCAACTTACAATTATAATTTTTATACAACTAAGCAATTGAGGGTTAAGGGCCTTGCTCAAGGGCCCAACATTGGTGATAGTGGGGATTGAACCGCTGACCTTCATACCAGTAACCCATCGCCTTAACCACTAAGCCACCATAGCCCACATCTCCTTTATGGCCACTGATGGCACAGAAATCCCACTTTCATGTTGGAATAATAAGACGTTTTCTTGCTCTTCTCCACGAATCCTCCATGATATGAATGTCCCATAATGCCACACTTAGCTAAACAGGACTCCCAGGTAAAAGGGCCGCTCCTCCTTTCTTGGGCCTGACAGGCACAGAGGCCGCCAATATCAGTAGGATAATAAGCAAGTGTAAGTGACATTGTATATTTAATGACCGTGTTAGTAATACTGGAGTTATTGGCATTCTTTGTGTTTATGTGTTTTTTATAGTTGCAACCACCGTAGAATTGCTTCAGCAGTACTGTAAATAAAAACAATGAAAGCAATAAAGCAGATTTTAATAGGACAGAGAGACAGAGAGAGAGTGAGAGGGATAGAGTGAGAGACAGAGACGCTGTAAAACATAGACTGAAGCTTATACGTAGACGCCTCTCCAGCTCTCCTCAGGGGAATCGCTGTCTACTCTCAGAGATCAAGACAAGCTCCTGAGCTCCTGAAGCTTGTGGTGTTGCTCTCTCGCTCTCGCTCTCTTTCACACTCACACACACAAAACAAATGGATGCGAGATTGATAGGATCAATGTATGCCCTTTACCTGTCTGTTCTTTGGCCAGTTCAGTGAAGATTTTTTTTTTCTGGCGCTTTGTTTGCACATGTACAGGTTAAGGCTGCTGTCCTTCACCCTATTCAGGTGTCTTGGCTATTACCTCAGCCTTTTGGACATTTTATGATGACTTTCTTGCTTTCTGGAAGTTTGGAGGGAACTTCATTGGCCATTGACACATTTGTGTGAACTTCTGTCAAACTTCTAGCCTTCTGGGCATCTCGATGAAGCAGGCCTACCTTCTGGGCACTACAAATGATCAAGCTGCCTAATTCGATGGACTGTATAGCCACAGCAAGCAGTAGAAAGAGGAAATAGAAAATGGTTTGTGATATATTTATTCAATGCGTAACAATGCGGCGATATGGTGGTGACAATGCGGGGACATGGTGTCGCTTCCCAGTAAGAAATTTCTGGGCTCAAGCCTCAAGGCTGAACAGAGCCTTTGTGTGTGGAGTTTGCTTTTTATCCAATGCTCATGTGGGTTTCCTCAGGGTCTATTGATTTCCTCCGACAATCCAAAGACTTTGTGTCTAATGCATATTAGACATGCAACCGGCTACTCTAAATTGCCCATAGTTGTGAATGTGAGTGTGAACAGTTGTTCATTTATGTGTCAGGCTTCCGATGGATTGGAGACCTGCCCAGGGTGTACCTTGCTTCTAAGCCGAAATCTGGGATTATCTCCAGCTCACCTGCGACCCTGACAGACAAGCGGTATAGATAATGGATGATGGGTTTCTACTGAAACAATAAGACTATTCTACAGCCCGTAGCTGGTCTTGGATGTGCAACACTGACGACGACAGCCAGTAATGCTCTATTAGCAAAGAAACCCCACCAGTGCAAATAGAAACATAATAATACTTTAGAAAAGGCACACAGTCACACAGTGAAAATGCTGGCTTTGCTTAGTTACTGACAGCTGTGTGGGAGTCCGGGCCAGTGGCTTGACTTTCACTCTGCCTGTCTAGCTGGATACACTCCACTTCTGGACACAAACACACACATACACACACACACACACACACACACACACACACGGGATTCCAGGCTGCAGCTAGCAGGGCCGAAAGCAGGGGGTGGATGTGACTTTGAGTAGTGACTGTGCTTGCCAGAGGATTAGAGACCTGCTTTTCAGCATTCACACACTCGCTCTCACTCTCCCTCTCTCACAACTCATCACTGACGCTGTCATGTACCATGAACCTGAGGCACTAGTTCCAACAGAAAGTGTTTGAATTTAAAACAAGAACACTCAGAGAGCGTAAACCTCTGCCAAGCCACAGAAATGAGGTACACAACACCCCCTTTTGGGCCTGCTGTACTAACACACTTCCAAATGATGGGATTTCCTGGTACCCGAGTGATGCATCAACAAGGGGCACAACTATCCATCTGGAGATTGCGTAGTTGAATCCAGGATGATGCCGCAGCCAGCCACGACTGAGAGCTAATTGGCTGAGCTTTAATTGGAAGGGAAGAGTGCACACGCTTGCCTTCCTGTCAAATACAGCAATCAACAGCCAGTCATGAGCATCTGTGAGCTCATTTGAAGGGACAGATAGCGCTTTCCCTCTGAATGTGTTAGGTTGCCCCATGTGCGCATGCACAGCAGCTCATAAAGATGCGGGTGTCAGCATCACAAGTAATGAAGAGGGCACGTGCTTGCTTATGCCTTTCCCTGGTTGGTGGTGGTCGTGTATGATGGGGAGGCAGTGCTTGATGGGTAGGAACTGACTACAACAAAATTTATATAATGTCATGTGAAGGTCATGTGATTCACCGGTGGAACACTGTGACAGACAAAGGGAAAGAGGGACATAGAGTCTGGACCCCAGTAGAGCATCGCAAAGTGGTCTATTCATCACATTGGACATGCTACAAAAAGTTTTGTTTGCTTTTTTATTTACAGAATAATAACGTCACTGTTGGGAAAACTGTTTAGCTTTTGAAACCCTTTTCAACACCGAGGTCTGGATTCATACCTAGCAGTTTGGTTAGCAGTGAGGTTTGGCTACCTTTCGGGTATTTTTGTTTTGAACCTTCTAATTTTATCTTGGCTTTCCCACCATGAGCCGGACTTATAAATATGCGTATTTCACCAAACCCCCCTCCCAACCACACATCCTTTCAGCCATCCTCTTTGTCCCTGCAATTTTGTGTGGAACGCCTACCTTTTCACTTTTCAGCAGTTTGGCTAATTTTTGGAAGTTCCCTGCAAGGGCTGGATGACTTTCGGACAGCTTGTTGGATGGATGATGGATAGAACTGCTTTTCAGTTTGCCTACCTTTCTGGAACTTTGCTGAGCACCGCTCGATAAAGCTGTCGCTGGACGCTGGCAAGGTCTGGGCCACATGGGTGGACGAAGGGATGGACAGCTATGAGCACAAAGCCTTGCTGGTATAGATCTTGCAGCTGGGAGGGCAGCTCACGTACTGAGGAAAGGCACAGGGTCGACGTCACATCTGTCGGAGGACACAGAGAGCAAGATAGAGGTGAGACAACTTTATCCAAAGTGGTCAGACTGCTAGCATAACCCACACAGGGAAGAAAAATGAAGGCTAATTGGCTGCATTCCCATTCAGAGAGGACTTACTTTACTAGTCTCTCTAAAGATACTTTGACATTAATGAGTGTCCTTATATTTAAACCCCCCCCCCCCCCCCACACATACACACACACACACACTAACAGCTGGATTTTCACCAATACAACATTTCTTGCCTAAGTACTCTTGGGAATGATTAACAAATAAATTCATTAGTATTGAATTTGATAAATTACTCTTTGGTACTGCTCTCCAGGCCATAAATCACCAGCATATTAAAAACAATACAATTATAAACCCCTAATTTATCCTACAGAATGATTCTACCTAGTCATTTTAGAGAATGGTTTAGAGTAGACCCAATTCGTTTCAGTGAATGACACCTGAGTAATTTAGTACGGCGTCGAAATATACGCGTTGCTCATCCTTCGAAGTGCAGCTGTTGAATTATTTATGAATTATTGATGCACCTTCAATAGTAAGAAATAAAACATGCTACTACAGCCCCCCCAACCCCACCCCACCCCACCCCACCCTGTAATTGTAATCAGGAAGCTCGGGCGAGTCTAACACAGCTATTTTTATTCTTACTGTGAAGCTTACACTGCATTGTTCATGCACGATACAACAGGGGAAAAATAGCAATTGTTTTAGCTATTAGAGGCATACTGATGACTTTCGAACCATTCCTATGATTTAATAGGTCTGAATGAAAATCCAATTAAACATGATTGTTTAGCTCAACGTGAGGTGGGAGCCTTTTAAACTAGGGCACGGAAAAGCTTCTCGGCAGGGCAGACGAAGCCAATCATGCACCCTCTTCTGGCATTAATGAGGTACATTTGATAGACTGACCTGATAATGTGAAAGGGACTGTAGGGAGGCGAGTGGCTTGCTCACCCTCCTGTGTGAGTGTTGTTTTCTTTTTTTGAATTTTTTTTTTTTTATAAAGCCTCATCTCAATCTAAAGCGAAAGAGACAAGCCATGAGAAAACAGCAGACAGAAAGTGTCAGAGCCACCCAGCTGTGCAACAACACGTACACGAAGCACGTCAAAGAGCATAATCAAAGAGAGGCATATGCTAATCAGAAAGACAAACATTGAGAGAGATGGAGACAGAAAGAATGAAAAATGCAGTGGGCCAAAGTCTTTGGCAGCCCAACTGCTTTCAGGGTACTGTTCCAAAAATGCTGGCTTTTTAAAGTCCAAACAGCTGGCCACGATGAGGTTTTTCAAAGTTATCTGATAATAGATGGAGAGATAAAATCAAATACACTTGATGACCAAATGCTCATTTACACCTGACCATCAAAGCCCTATGTGGTTCTTTCATACGCTACTGCCACAGGATTGGAATAACACAATTGTATAGAGAGGCGGAATGGTGGAGTAGTAGTTAGCATGTACGCCTCATAGCAAGAAGATCCTGGGTTCGGATCCCAGGCTTGCATGTTCTGTCCATGATGGTGTGTGTTTCCTCTGGGTACTCTGGTTTTCTCCCACAGTCCAAAAGACATGCACATTAGTCCATTATAGTGCTCCAAATTGCCCCTAGGTGTGAGAAAGCAGTTGAATGGTTGTGCATGTGTTGGCCCTGTGAGGGACTGTTCAAAGTGTAACCTGCCTTCACCCAGAGAAAGCTGAGATAGGCTTCATACTCCACATGGCCCTAGCAGGATAAAGCGGCTCAGCAAATGAATGGAACTAAGATGCTAAAACTTCATGTTTCAGCATGGCAATGCCCTGTGCACAAAATTAACCCCATGAAGACTTGGTATGCCAAGTTTAGCGTGGACGAAACCCTGCACTGATCCCTGGCTTCAACCCAAATAAACACCAGTGGAATGAATTGGAACACTGACTGCCCCCAAGACCTCCCAATCCAACATCAGCGTTGGACTACGTCAATAAAGCTCTTGTGACCAGGCTGGAGCCAATGTCTCCAGGGAGATAGATCTTCAAGAACATATGGGGATCTCTCAGACCTATCAAAGTTGAGTAATGCATTATATCATTCAGACTAATCAATGCACATACTTACACAAAAACAGATAGGCAGATGCATCTTGGGTTTCTAATCTTTTTTTTTCTTTTTCGAATCCATTGTGCTCTTGTGCTTGTACATGATACCGGTGTCTGTATCTTTTCAATCATTGGTGATTATGCAGGTTGGAATATCAGCTCAAATGGAGGTCAAATCTAGGGTGTGTGTCACTCTGTGTAATCGCCCGACATGACTGCAACTAAATAAAGACACAGTCTGGGCTAGAGAGAAAACAGCCACAGCCTCATTTTTTTGGTTTATCTTAGGACTGCTGGTGGTGCTGTTGCTTTTGGCACCACAAAAGTCCAAAATAAACTGCTTAAAATTTGCTTGTTAAAAGCAAATGATGTCATTTAGATGCCAAAAAATGGATGACGTCCTATCTTTCAAAGAGAAGACGGGATAAGCCTTGCTTTTCCCATTTATACCAGCTGCCTCTCCAGACTTGTGCCTATTTTTAAAATCATTTTAGCTATATTATTATGGGAAATCTTTTTTCGTGTCAGGAGAAAACTTTCACTAGTTACCCTTTAAATCTTGTTCACCTAGCTCATTACACAGGACTTAACCTTAATTCTTTTAATAAAATCTAATTAATACTTATGGTTTTGATTGCTATCGCGAGACTTCATGACTCACACAAGCCAGTCAACAAAAATAGGAGGTCAAATGTTTTCTGGTTGTCCATTTTGAAAAGGGGAACCATAAGATCAAGGGTAAACCTTGTATCCTTTCTCCAACCTTCTATATTTTGTTTCTCTGAACACTCTTTATATGATGAGACCAAGATGGCAGGTAATCTTATCACAGAAATGTTCCCATTGTTTGGATCTTCAATTTCAAGCCCATTCTCTCTTCCAGTGTCCTTCCATGCAATACAGGTTGAAGTGAGAAGAGCACAAAGTGGAAAGAGTGGAAGAGGTAGACATAAAGGAGCTGATTCCAGCAGGAACTCAGAACTCAAGTCTTCATTTTCAGGCTCCATTGTGAAAGCAAATTGGAAGTGAAAGAGTTCCCTCCAGGCAAATTGCTGGCCATCACAAAACAACACTGAATTTCATAATCAATGCTCTGCTCTTTATGAAAAAAAAAAAAAAATTATGCTGTCCACCAGACAGAGATAAAATGGAGGGAATAGAAATGCACTGAAAAATCTTTCTCACATTATTATAATTAAATCCACTGTGTTTGATTTGATTTGACTTTTTGGTTTGCCAACACTGAGAGTCCCCAGAGGCAGCGGACTGTGTTTGCCCTTCTCAGAGTCGAAGGATATTAACTCACTGCTCTAGTACCTCATGCACCCCCTATGATGGTAGGAATAAATAAGGAATGGTTTTCATTACACGCCGCTGGGAAAACTGCCATGGGGCACTCGCTTTAGTTGGCCTTAATCGCAGTGAGAACTCCCAGCAAAACAGTACGGCCCATACTCATGATTCATGCTTGGTTTTGATGTGAGAACACCTAGTCTGGCTCTTTCTTTTTAGAACTGTATAATGCTAATTACCACTGCGAAGGGAAAATTGGGCCATTAGCAAACAGGATAAAAACAGTTTTGCAAGTCAATACACTCCTCCATGACATTTCAGATGAGTCAATAAATGCCAATAAGGTCAGGCCTGTCGTTATACTTTCTTTGGGGGGAAAAAACATTTGGTTTGTATTTTATAATTAAGGCTGGGATTTAGGAAAATTTTATTACCTTACAAATTGTCTGCCACAGAATAATAACGCTGACCGGCGTAACCTTTGCCCAGAGACACAACACGGAAAAAAAGTAAATTACAACGGCAGTTTCTAGCCATACCCTGGAGACTATTAATAAGAAATGTAATTATTTCTTCATTTACTTTTACATGCTACGCATTGAAGTGGGGCAGGAAATCGCTTGAGGCAAAAGGTCAAAGCTAGTTTGGGCTTTTTGTCCCCTTCCTTAGTCTTCATTTTCATAATATTGGTTTTCCTCATTATGTAAGTCCCATAACCTCGCAGAGGCTTAACAGGATTTTACTTTAACAAATAAACATTATACACTTCTTTCAGTAAAACTTTCCCTATCCGTCTGATTGCTAACCTGTGTGCTTGGTTCTAATCCATGTGGACACGCTATTGACCCTGATCTGAACCAATCTCCCCAGGGTCCCTATATTCATGAGTAATTATGATATGATTGAGGCTGGGGGATATAAAGAGGGAGTTCGGGAGTGAGAGCGTAACACAAGAAAATGAGATGCTAACGTGCTGAACTGGGTTACTCTCAACTCCACCATTAACTCGTTTTTATAGCATAAAAGCATTTTATTACCAGTGAGTATCTGCCACCTGCGGAAGGTAAACGTGGCTAGACGATCTTTATGATTAATTTTATGGCTGGCAATAACAGATTATGGCTGGCTGTAACAGATTCGACGCAGACGAACAAGTCGCAATGGAATTATGTTGCAAGGTGTAAAAAATGCGATGAGACTCGAAATCTAGTGGCACATCTGGTCTTCAATCAATCTAAACTAGTGTTTCCCAAATTAATCCTCAGGGACAAACCAGACGGTCTATGCTTTTTTGCTCTCTTTCAGGATCCAACACACTTTCACCAGATATTCTTCCTCCCTGATTGCTTTTGAGATGAGAAAAAGAAAAAAAGTGGTTTTCCGATGGTTTGGTTTGGAATGCTGTGACATAAATGAATGCTGGTCCCCTGTTAGAAACTCGCATCGAGCCAAACCCTTGGCGTGTAGTCAGAGTAACCCCTTTCACCTAGCTACACAAAGTCATTCATTGGGGCCTCTTCCCATCACAATCACTATGGTTTATGAATGGAGGCTGGTGATGCCCCAACCAGATTAACTACACTGCAGTGAAGCAGTAAATTGTTCAGCTTTGGTGGTGTTGAGCTGACATCTCCGATGACCGGGATGACTGAGAATCGACACAGACACTTGACTACTGATGCATAAATCTTCTAATTTTTATTAAATCTCTGGTTACGTGTGGAATCAGTTGCTTAAGTCTCTGGACATTCTGGGGATCAGTTGCTTACGTCACTTGTCATTTTGAGGATATGTTGCTTAAGTCTCTGGTCAATTTAGGGATCAGTTGCTTATGTCTGTGGTCAATGTGGGGATCAGTTGCTTAAGTCTTTGACCACTTTAAGGATCTGTGACTTAAGTCACTTTTCAATTTGGGGATCAGTAACTTACCTGATTGGTCAATATGAGGATAATTTGCTGAAGTCACTTGTCAGTTTAGGGATTAGTTGCTTAAGTTTCTGGTCAATGTGGGGATCAGTTGCTTTAGTCTTTGACCAGTTTGAGGTTCAGTGACTTAAGTCACTTTTCAATTTGGAGATCAGTTTCTTATGTCATTGGTCAATTCTTTGGTCAGTTGGTCAAGTCTCTGACCAAATTGGGGATTAGTTGCTTAAGTCTCTAACCAGTTTGGGGATTAGTTGCTTTGGTCACTGGTCAATTCGAGAATCAGTTGCTTAAGTCATTGGTCGATTTGAGAATTAGCTGCTCAAGTTTCTGGCCAGTTTGGGGATCAATTGCTTAAGTCTCTAGTCAATTTTATGATCTATTGCTTATCTCTTTGGTCAATTTGAGATCCAGGCACTTAAGTCATTGGTCAATTTGGGAATCAAGTGGGCAAAGATCTAGGTCTAGTTGTGTGAAATTTCTCATTGGTAAAATATAATCTTGTATTGATTCCTCTTTAATAATTCCACTGGATGCTAGTATTAAATTCTTTCCTCATTATTTGGGATATTTAAATATCTCAGATCAGTGTGAATACTGCACATAAGGACAAATCATCTCCATATGATGTATGGAAGCTGGTACTGAATTAGGCAATACTGATACAATAATGGTGTTATCAGTACGTCAGTACTGTGGTAGTTCTGTGTGTGTACAGCGAGTTCGTATCATTAGTAGTCATTGCTCATTGTGGGCATATGAGCCCGGGGGCACCGCTGCACACGTTAATTACCACACTAATAACCCTCTGTGAGAGCAGCCTGCTGGGGCCATGGATCCTTGCGTTAGGTTTCTACTCTGTTTCTTCAGAGCTCAGCTCACCCTTGTGAATACATTTTGGTCTAAAAGAACTAATAGCAGTCCATGGAAGTGCCTGATTTTCAGTGCTATTTCCCGACCATGGTCAGGGATCAGAGGAGCTTTTTTTTCTCCTCCCAGGGTTCTAGCTGCTCAGGGGTAATTCCCACTTTAATTCAGCCTGCACTGCAGGGAGTCTTGCTACAAGCACAATGGCATTTATTGGCTCTTCCAGTGCTGAGTCTGAATGGAAAAAGAAAGGAAGGACCTCTGGAGTGGTGGCATACAGAATACAAGACTCGGATAAAACTCGTATTGGACTCAGTCTCGCACAAAATTTGTAAGGCAGAAAGATTTGACTTCTGGTAAAAATTCATTAATCTTTCCTTAGAAAGTTTCATATATGGGTCTATTACACAGTCAGTTAATAGAACTTTGAAAATGTTCAACACCCAGCTTTAATGGGCTATCATGAACAAAAATGGTTTCATTAATTCATTCGTTATTCATTAATATTTCTTGGGTCGCTGGAAGGCTGAAGTCTATCTCAGCCGACTCTGGGTAAAGGCAGGGTATACCCTAAATAGATTGCCAGTCCATCACAGGGCCGACACACACACACACACACACACACACACACACACACACGCAAAACCATTCATGCTTGCACTTACCTCTAGGGCAATTTGGACTGACCAATTAGGCTAATGTGCTCAACTGTGGAAGGAAACCGGGGCAGCTGGAGGAAACCCATACAGGCATGGAGAGAAGATGCAAATTTCACACAGAAACACCCTCAAACCAAGGACCTTCTTGCCGTGAGGTGTATACGTGCTAACCACTACACCACCGTGCTGCCCACAAAAAGGGATTTATAAAGTTTATTTCAATGTATTGCTCTCGTAGAGAGTTTAAAATGACCAAGCCAGTGCAATAAATAAATCAGAATAAGTCTTATCCATTTTTTTATTGGTTTGGAACCACTGCTCTGGCTGGAACCCAATCCCTTTACATGGTATTTTTATACTCTTTGGTGTTTAACGCACACAGTGATATGATCATCTTTATGAGTGCAGCTTTAGGCAATAGGTGGAGAAACATGTTCTCGTTCTAATGGAATGTCACTTCACTGAAATGCATTATGCTCATTAAGTCGGCCATTTCAGCCTCGGCCCTTTTCCCCCATGTCAAAAGCACGGAGGGAGGAAGAATAAAAATAACACAGAAATGTATTTAATCACGACCACTTATAAAGCAAGAATTCCATTAAAATGCATTATTCTGACTAGAACAAGGACTGCTCCATCCTACCCAAAAGCCTCTATGATTCAGACGCACTAATGAATTCCCTAACCGGTTCTGCCGGCTGTCTACTCTCCTACAATGATTTCCACTGTCTATTTTTTCTTTTCTTTGTGTCTATTTTCTATAATCAAGTCTGTCCGCTGTGTAACTGTAGACCTATCTGAACAATTTCTTTCCCTTTAATTGTGCAATTCTACCAACCTGCTGCTCGAGTGTAAAACAGATACGGAAAGATGATTTCCGTTCTGATTGGGCACATTCAAAGAAATGACAACCTGCTTTATTGGTTGTGTTATGCGGGCGGTGTATACACCTGGTGATTGGGGGAAAAAAAAAAAAAACAGGGCCTCTTTTGTCTCATCACAATTTAACACGCAAAAACATGACACTTTCCGGAGTAATTACACCATGTCAAGTGTTTATTCGCCGGGCACGGCGTGCACTATTGGCGCTATCAGGCTGGTTGCAGTTGCAGTGGCGAATTAGTGCTGGATCCAGATGTCATTGCAGAACTAATGGTGTAATCAGTACTGCAATCAGGCTGATACTGTTCGAGCTGAAAAAGATGATTGCTTTAACGCTGGACAGTCTTCTCCTGGACAGTCGTCAGCTGGATGTTGGGTCTGTTTATTCACATTACATCACATTATCTGTCGGCGGCATTTGGATTTCAAGTCTAAGAAGAACAGTAGAAATTAAATTAGAATTTAGCTCAGGATGATCTTATATAGGTACCCACCAATTGCTTATTGATATCTTTCCATCCATCCATTCATATTCTATAACACTTATCCTAGTATGGGTTGTTATGGATTGATCTGAAGCAAATTCCAACCCACTGCACAAGAGGTGGGGTACACCATGGACAAGAGGGCAATCTGTCGCAGGGCTAATATAGAGAAACCAGCAACCATTCACATCCACATTTACTTCCTAGACTGTGTGTCTTTGGACTGTAGGAGGAAACTGGAATATATGAAATGGATAAAACTTGCAAAGTATACACAGAATGGCCCCTGGGTGGCTGGCAGGCTTGAATCGAGAATGTGCTTGGTGTGAGGTCACAGCACCATAAATTATAGATATTACAGTAAATCTATAGTTTTTTATAAGAAACCAATCACTGAATTGATTGGTTTCCAGTGGCTGTTTGTCCAGGTGTGCGTTAATACTCTTATACCACAGCAATACTGTTGTACTTTTCATTTAGTTATAGTTACGTATTTTAAATGTTGATGAACAACCACGAAAGACAACCACAACAGCTTGTCAGATACATCAGAACAGCCTTGAGCAGCCGTACCTTCAAACAAACAAAGAAACAAATTCATTCATAGAGTGCAAAAGTAAAAAACTGTCCCCTCTTACGATGTTAAATAATCCTTTAAAAATGTATGGATCCAGAAATTGATCCAGATCATCTCCAAAATCGAATCATCCTGGATCATGAATTTGTTCTGGATCAGCTGTAAAAGTTTCAAATACATAGGGGTCGGCACAGCGACTCACAGCAGGGGTTCAAGTCCCAGGCTTCTGTGTGGAGTTTGCATGCTCTCCTCAACCTTGCGTGAACTCTGGTTTCCTTCCACAGTCCAAGAACATGCACAATAGGCTAACTGGCTGTTCCAAATTGCCCGTAGGTGTGGACATGACTGTAAAAGGATATGTGTTGCCTAGTGATGGTCCGGTAAGCTGTTCAGGGTGTACCCTGCCTTCGCCCAGTGTCGACTGAGATGGACTCCACACAACTCTTATAGTGAAGTTTAAATATATAAAAATACAAAAGAAAGTCATGATGTGAAGCTGCATTAATGGTTGTTATTGTAGAAAAATAATCAAAACCAATTCGAATAGGGAGCTCAACTTTTCCATGAAATATGCACCATCTGTTTCAAACAATTAGCATCTCATACCATCCCGTCATTTCATTCTCTTGCATGTCTTGTTGTTGTTTGTAGTTTGCTCACTGATCTCTTGCATGATTAGCGATGCTAATTCTTAGACTAGCGAGGCTTGCGAGGCTAGCATTCTTATTAGGGCCCTTTTTTCAGAGTCTTCATAAAGTTAAATGGATTCTCTCCTATAGACATGGCTTGTAGTATCCGCTCACCATTTCTTTCCTCTGAAGTCCTTTGCATTAACCCTCTGTGACAGAAAAGTAACGCTTCCTGCTATTTTTATTATGAGCGCTGACACCGAAGTCGAATTTAATATCCAACAGTACAGGTTGGGGGGGGGGCAGAAAATCACTTAAGAGCTTACATCTATGGGGAAAATAAAGTTCCTTTATGGTTCCTAGAGGTTTCTTTAGATAGCCAAGCTTCCCAAGGATGTACCTGGAATCAAATTGCAAGTTTTTATATAGAACCTTAAAGGGTTCCCTCAGAGGAACAATGATGCTAGATTGCACCTTTGTTTTTTAAACCGATTTAAATGTTTGTAATGAACCGGTGGTTCTCTGGTTTCAGGGTTTTATACTCTCAACCTTACAGTAACTAGAGTAGAACCTTAACCACTGTTCTACCCCGCCCATTTGAATAAATGTTACGCCATGCTGTTATTAATGCAAGACCTTTCACCTGCCATCTGCCTTTTGAAAACCTTCTGAGCAAGACTGCAGATATTTTTGAAATGTGCTGTCAAATGAAGCATGATGGCTAATGGACGCGTATAAAGATGCCTTTTATTTTCCTTTTTCGGATCCTTCATTCTAGTGACCTTTTGATAAAATGGGATAGTCGGGTTCCTAATGAATAGAATGCATCTGGTATAATGTACTTTCGCCTCGAAAGGCACAAGTAGGGCAGGATTGCTCTCCTGCCGCATAATGCTGACAGTCAATAATTCTGAAAAAATAGTTAAATATGTTAAATGCATACGTCAATAATTTAGCAAAAATGGCAGCCACCTCTGTTTTTGTATCCATTTCACTCCCAGTAATCTACTCTAAATAGCGATGCATTAATACTGATATGAGCGAACACTGAATATTATTTCATTTAATTATTTACGTTACTTGTTTAGGCGGCACAGTGGCGTAGTGGTTAGCACGTCCGCCTCATAGCACGAAGGACCTGGGTTTGGTTCCCGGGCTTAGGCATTTCTGTGTGGAATTTGCATGTTCTCCCATGTTCTTGCGTGAGTTTCCTCCAGGTACTCCGGTTTCCTCCTACAGTCCAAAAACATCTCAGTGGTTAAAGTGGTTGTGTTAGTAAGTCAAAGGTCAGCAGTTCAGTCCCCAGTACTACCAAGCTGCCACTGTTGGACCCTTGAGCAAGGCCCTTAACCCCCAATTCGGGGTTGTATTTATAAAACAAGTTGTATTTATAAAAAAAAATAAAAAAAATTATATATATATATGTCATAAATAAATATACATGCACCCCCATGCTAATCTTGTAGCACTTTTAAAATAATTTTTTCAGTGAGTGGAGTTAGGTTCAAAGCTGGGGTAAAGTTAAGCGTAAATAATGGCAACGAAAACAAAGCAAACTGTGAACTACGGTGTGAAAATCTCAGTAGGAGGAAGTACAATGCAATATAAGTAGCCTGACAAAACACCAAACTCAGAAGCTGGGAGAAAATGTCTGCAGACAAAGCTAGGTGAGGGGAAATATCACTACTTACCTAGGCTGTGTTTTCTTGGCAACTATTGGTGCTTTATAAGGAAGAATTGGGATGCAAAAAACAAACAAACAAACAAACAAAAAAACCCACTGCACCACAAGTCAGTTTAAGGTAACTAATAACGTTATGAGCTAATGCACTTCATTAACATTCAGTCTGCCAACAATCAGAACAAGGAGAGTGTCTAGTAGTGTCTAGTAGCCCAAGGGCACAAATACAGACCAGGGACAAATAAAGATGGCTAAATACCATGTTTTGTGATTCCACTGATTGATTAATATTTGGCATTAAAGAGTACCAACATACCCCCCCCCCCCAACCCCCCAACCACCACCAACAAACTCTTATCAGTGCATCCCAAACTATGTTGGACCAACCCTGACCTGCTCAACTCTTTACACGTGTGAATTCGACCTCACTAATAAGTTTCTTGGAGAAAAGTTTCTGCTGAGTCAATAAATATAAATAGCTGATATAGCGCTAAGCTTCTAATGCCCATTATTGGGCCGTTCCAAGCCTTGTGTGATGTGCCTTTAGTGGAAAATTTAAGCTCCTGCCCCCCAGCTATAGCACACCTCACTAACCTCTCGACAATCCTCCATTTCTTCACTCGTATGTCACCTCGCTGAGCTCCTTCCCTTCTCTGTTGCTTGAATTTCCTTTTTTCCCCTCTCCTTTATGGTCTCTGTGACTTACACGCCAACTTTCCCATGAAGATGGATAGAACAGGAAGCAGTTCCCACACCCCAGAGATCCAATCAGAGGCAGCGTTTTTGGAATGCTAAGACAATACTCAACTCTTCTCACATAGGTTTTCATGTTGCTGAAGATCCTACTGAATCCACCAGCTAGCATCACATCTGCTCTCGAATTTCCAAACACTCTCAACATGCATAACACGAAATAATAATCTCTACATTATCTATTTATAAAGAAGATGACTATACTGTGTGATGCTGTGAAACCAAAAAATTTGTATATTATTATTAAATATTGTTTGTATGACTGAAACTTGTTTTGTTAGAATACATTCTGAATTGTCGAAATAGGAAACTTTGAGTTGAAAATTTGAGTTAGTATGGAAGACTTGACAGGTCAGGGATATTGGGTCTTAAAATGCAAGAGCCAATCAAAGACTAATATGCAAATTCAACAGTATGTCAGGGAAAGGGGGCGGGGTGATCAGGGCTGGGGAGGAAATTTAATTTACATTTACAAACAATCGTTTTTTTTTTTGTTTTTTTTTTAGGTTAAAACTTTGAGCTTTTACTGTTGCCTGTTGTCTTTGTGTTGTTATCAGATTGTATTGACATGCACTACATGGAAACATAGAGAAAAGCAAACTAAAATGGGAATTTTATAGTATTTAACTATTGGTGGTGCAGTGGATATCACGTTCACCTCACAGCAAGAAGGTCCCGGGTTCGATTCCCGGGCTTGATAACACATTTCTATGTGGAGTTTGCGTGTTCTCCCCATGCTTGTGTGGGTTTTCTCCGGGATCTCCAATTTCCTCCGACTGTCCAAATACATGCACAGTAGGTGGATTGGCTGTTCCAAGTTGCTCCTAGGTGTGAGTGCGAGTGTAAATGTTGCAGTTATCTAGGACTTACAGTTGTGGTATAACCAACCAGACTACATGTTGGACTGTAATGAAATTTTCTTATATGGTTTGTATTT
>JAQMYF010000004.1:3174476-3199331 GCA_030014195.1 Neosilurus mollespiculum
TATATATATATATATATATATATATATATATATATATATATATATATATATATATATACGTTAATCTGTCAGTCCATCCATCCATCCATTTATCCATTCATCTATTATGAACCTATGTATCTATCTATCTCCAAACTATCTATCAAGCTACCCATCTATTTGTCTGTCTGCCCATTCATCTATCATCAACCCGTCTATCTATCTATCTATCTATCTATCTATCTATCTATCTATCTATCTATCTATCTATCTATGTCAAAGGTTCACCACACCAAATATCATCTTTGTTTCATGTATTACTGTTTACTGTATTAGTGAAATGTTTTAAAATGCATTAAAAAAAATATTAACTGGGTTTAAATCAGTGAAATAACATCAAACAGGCTGGATGTTGCATAAACTTCCTGATTAACCAAATTCCGAGTTGAACGACCGTCCCATTGCACTCTAATCACAACTTTGCTACTATAACATACAGTGGCAGTCAAAGGTCTGGACACACCAACTCATTTTAACTGAAATAGGAGGTGTGTCCAAACGTTTGACTGGTGCTGTGTATACAAGGCATTTTTGCCCCACAGCGTTTCTTTGCATGTGCCTAAAACGGTTGGACAGTACTGTATATCTTTAATTAAAAAAAAAAAGAATAAATACTGTGTGATGAATTATTGTGGTATGAAATGAATGAAAGGGAACAGAACTGACAGCAAAAAGGTCCGGGCCCGTCATCTGGGTTCCATTCCCGGGTGTGGGCGTTTGTTTGGAGCTTGCATGTTCTCCCCAAGTTTGTGTGGGTTTCCTCAGGGTACTTCGGTTTCCTCCCACATTAGGCTAATTGTCTGTTCCAAATTGCTGCTAGTTGTGAATGGAATGGTTGTGTGTGTGTGTGTTTTGGCCCTGCAATGGTCTGGCAAGCTGTTCCGGTTGTACACCACCTTCGCCCAGTGTTAGCTGAGATAGGCTCCCCCCGTGACCCTACCAGGATTAAGCGGTTCAGTAAATGAGTGAGGGAGAGAGTGCAAAAGGAACCAAACCCATTTTAGGAATTAAATCAACTACAGACATCAAACTACATGCATCAAACACTGATCATTCCCTCTGCATTGTTTTATTCCTTATTTATTACTGTATACACTTCTGAAGCTTACAACACCTGGTTCCAAGCAGACCTTTGTTAGAACGCTAGAGCTCATAACCATCCCCGGGGACCCCTTTGTGTCTCTTTAATTCTGCAAACCAAACCCAGGCCATTTCATATCACTGCTGTTACAAGATCGTGTTTAAATTCCCCAGTATAGCCGTCTGAAGGAATGAGACATGTGCTAGAATCATCTTTCTGTTTTATTTCACAGAAATGAGCTGAACATAATCTCGAAGAAACCTTATTTATTTATTTCTTTTATTTTCTACTGTTGCATATTACCTATTCTGACACATGACTGATCATCCAGACTAACATCAGGAGGATATTGTATTCCCAAGGAGGGAGAGAGAGAGAGAGAGAGAGAGAGAGAGACACACACACACACACACACACACACACACACACACACACACACAAGAGAGCCTCTAAGCCCCAGATAGAGTTCAGTGTTCATCTGAAAGCTCTATACAGGATTAATGTGATCTCTGCGCCGAACTGTTAGCACGCGTGCCGTCTCACACCACTCACTAAGACGTTTCATCACACCCTGCTTTCGTGAACAATAACACTCTGACAGTTAGATTTAGCCCCTAGAGTTGCGTCACCGTTCTCCTCATGTTCACTGGGGTTCGCCATTTCACACAGAACCTCCGCACACCCTCATATAACACCTCTTCCGGCACCCTGAGTCAAGTTAGCAGTAACTTATACACCTTATGCATGCGAGGAAGATTCAGATATAGAACCGATGCTAATCAGATAACCGGCTTCGATTGGTGGAGAAAGTCCGAGGGATTTGTAAGAAGGTGTCTACGTTTGTGTCTGCCAGACAGAAGGAAGCCTAGTAGTGATTTTGTTTTGTGGCACTTGTTTGCGTAATCCTGTTTGTGTAGCCATAATTTCTTACTTACTCACTCACTCACTTCTACTACTAATAGGACCGCGGGTTTGGCCGATTACACCCTGAACAGCAAGTCAGACCATCACATTCCCAACATGCAAACAACCATTCATACTCACACCTAGGGGCAATTTGGAACAGCCAGTTCGATTACTCTATCTCTAGAGAGTAATCGGCTGGTCTGGGAACGCCTTGGCATCCCCCCCCTCCCCGGAAGAGCTGGAGGAAGTGACTGGGGAGAGGGACGTCTGGACCTCTCTGCTTAGGCTGCTGCCCCCGCGACCAGACCCAGGAACAAGCGGAAGAAGATGAATGAAGGGATGAATGAGTTTGATTACTGTGGATGTCCTTGGACTGTAGGAGGAAACCGGAGTACCTTGAGGAAACCCACGCATGCATGGAAAGACATTACAGCCTAGACCCGGACTCGAACCCAGGACCTTCTTGATATGAGGCGGACATGCTAACCAGTCCGCCACCGTGCCGCCATATACATATATACATATATGATCTTCTACCTATCAATGATTACCCCACTGAGCCTGAAAGTCAACTTTCCCTTATTTTTATTTATATTTTGTTAAAAATCTGAAGAAAATGTCTAAAAAATTAAGCCCTAACAACCCGTGACAGCTTGGAGGATCCTCCTGATGGCAGGTGTACACACAGGTGGGAGTGTAAATAATGGCACTGGAGGTGAAGTGCAATAAGGAGATGGAGGGAATGTGACAGATCACGGCATGCCGGCAGCGTTAATCCAATCCTACCAGTTATTCAAAGTGATGTGTCTCATCGTGTTGATGAATGAAAGCCCTTAACAGAGACTCAAACAGCTAATTACGCTGAGTAAACAAACGCTCTATAATTAAGCTCACTCTGATTTTTATTATATTCTTCTGTTTAACCAGTTTAAGCCTTTTAGACACGGCAAACACAACAATCCTTCCAAAAAAAGAGTTGGCATGACCACAGGTTTTCATTCCAGCCAACCAGGAGTCACGCCTGATTCCACCTGCATTCCACCAGCTGATCTTGGTCTCGGAGTGGTGAGAAATTAAGGACCCTCCAGAAACCTGCTCCTGGGTTCCTGCACATTTTAGGGGTTTCGGATATAGCTAACATTTGCGTTCAAAGTTTAGCCGAAAAGATCCTTTTGGATCTCGTAATTCAGTTCATTTCATTTTTTGAACAGCGTCATCCTTTATTAGGGTAACACTCATTTTATCTGATTCTGGGTGAACACCCTGAACAGCTTGAACTGTGCATATTATTGGACTGTGAGAGGAAACTGGTATACCCAGATCGCTAATCGCTCATTTCCCACTTATCATAAACATAGCATTAGGCCATCACTCCCTCACCATCCCTTTAGTCGCATCTGATTCTTGGTGACCCTATTCTATTGCCGTTGAGTTTTCTTGGTGAGGTACTTTTACATGCTAGGTTGCCAGATCTAACCCTCCCATTTATCCAGGCTTGGGGCCAACTTGAATGTTTCCACATTTGCACGGTCGGGCAGAAGCGTTCGCACTGACATTCACACCTAGGGGCAATCTGGCATCACCAGTTAGCCTACTGTGCATGCGTGTGGACTGGAAAAGGATACTGGAGAGCGGTAGAGCATTGAAACCACCTAAATATGCAAGACAGGGGGTTCTCCAGGAACAGAGAAGGGGAAATGTACCCTACAGGATCACATTAAGTGCATAGAACCACTTTAGTTATCATAAAATGATCAGTATTGGCTCAAATTCAATACAGAGTATGAGGTTTCAATATGAGTATTTGTAGCTGGAAAAAATTAATGTCATGCTGTGAGCCGGGAAATCCCTTGACATGGTGACGTTTAGTTTTTCTAATAGTTGGTAAAAGTTACTTTCCAGAACAAGAATATATTTTCTTTTGCATTTATCTTAGCCAGAATAAGATAAGAATAAAGTTTTATTGTTTATAAAATAAAAATTCCCCTTAACTAAAAAGGAAGTACTTAAAGGGTACCTGTGGTGCATTTGTATTACTAGCTCTTTAAAACGATCACGTATGACATCAGCAGGTCCATCAGGCAACGTCCGTCCTTGCTTGTTGTCAAGTACATGTGAGTGCTGCCACACTGCTACTACTAGGCATGAGCAACAACATGTTGCCTTCTTCTTTGGCTGTTCCAGTCTTGGTAGTGACGCAAATTCATTGTCCTTTCTTATTGGCTGGACTACGTGCAGCAGACACCAGTCTAAGATAAAACATTATCGGCCAGTGCTGAGCTGTGTGTCGCCAGGAAAAGGGCGGAGTGCAAATCATAAAGCTGCACAAACAACAAGTGCAGAAATCGCGGAAAATATAATATAACATCAGCACAGCCCGTACTCCATTCGGACGCAATTCAGTAGTCTGCGAAGACCACTCTGACCTGACCTGCTATCGGCGTGACCTCCAGGCAGAACTATCAGGCACGAAGCCCGAGCTTTTACATCTAAAGCGGACGCTGTTCCTACGGAATTCTTTGATAAAAAGTCAAAGGATGACGACGGACGGGCGCAGCGCCTCGGCAGAAGGAACCAGTGAAAGGTAAGAGCCTTTAGTATGCGGGAAGTTTCTTCACCTAAAATGTCACTCGCTGCTTGTTTACTTGCGCTGGACGACCCGGCCCAACCAGTTCACATCACTTCTGGGAAAAAAATGGTTGTTCCACATTGGTTCAGCCCCCGCTAGTAATCCACAGGAAAAAAAATACCAAGTATAGTGTTTTTTTATGGTCATTTATGTCAAAGTGAGCTCTGTATCGCTGATTAGCATGACAGTCATGTGTGAGGGAACCCAATAAAGCCAGCAAGGATTTAGACACCTTTAGATACATTTCTCCATCCACTCCAGATGAAACATGTATATCCGATGAATGTTTATGCTTGCCAGGTTGTTCCTTGTACTCATACCTGCCCATAATGACATCCTGAAAGACTCACCTTCTTTTCCAACCAGGAAGTCCACATGGCAGTAAGTGTAAGCCACGCCGACTTTGGTCTCCACTTGAGGTCTCTTGAGGGTCGAGTAGATCTTCCCCGGACTGCTATCGTCGGTCTGACGGATCTTTCTCAGCCCGCAGCCCATCTCTGCTGTCAGAATGCACGTCGATCCTGAAATGAGACAGAAGTAATGCTGGGTAATATTTGCGGAGCTCGATCACAGGTGTTAAGCCATGTTTTTTTTTTTCTTTCTTTCTTTTTTTGGTCAAAGCACGTGGTTCTATTCTCAGACCTGCTTGTTAAGGGAAGTGAGACCTGATGTAATCATTCTTTAGAGCTTTATATAAATACCAGCAGCTGTGGAGATAGCATGGCTCACAACAATAAAAAAAAAAAAAAACACCATTCTTCATGTCGAGTCTCACAGATGTTCAATATTGGGGTTTTCTTACCAAAACTATGAATACCCAGAAACCTCAAAAAGAGCCCCTCCTACCATTATGCAAGGACAAAGATCCAAACTATTCTTACACTTTACTGGTCAATAAATCCCCATCCATCTTTGTACTCACATTGTCTTCTTACATTGTCTTCTCTGCAGTGTATTTACACTTTAACCCTGCATTCAAACCCTGGATATTGTGATCTGATGGCGTACTAAAGTCTTGGACGCTCAATACTTCCTCCCATTATACATCTGTATAGAGATGCAATACAATTTGGGTGACGCAACGTTAAAAATATATTCCACACCCTTGGGCTCTGTCCAGTTAACAGTGTGGTGCAAGCTAGCAATTCACTGCGACAGCATCTCTGTGCTTACTTTATAGCTTGATAGCTATGACTGGGAATTCAGATGTAATATTTATTTACTTCAGTACAACAGCATTTCAGTCTACAGTTAAGGTGAGCTCACAAGATAGCGGTCATGATTCGCGTTTTGAGATGATCATATTCCGATGTTATTCCAATGTTGGTCTGATGGTACACCCGAATGTTTTTTTCAGATACGTACCGATGTTCTCCGACTGTTACCTGAAGTGATTCCGATTTTATCACAATCTATTCCGATGTCACGCCGATTTGTACTGATGTTGTACTGACGTGTCTCCGATATTGTGTGTGTCTATATAAATAGATACTGTATATAGACACATATATAAAAACTACGGAATTTACCGGAAATATTACCAGAATGGCTCCCAATGTTTCCTCCATTTTCTCCAAATTTCATACCAATGTTACACCAGTCACTACCGATATGTATCAATGCTACTCCAATTTTTTCCTATGTTTCCCTGATGTTCTCCAAACACAATTTTTTTATATCACTTCCAAAATATTTCACTCTTCCCCAAAGTTTTCCCCGAAAGTCTGCAATGTCCTCTGATGCTCTCCGATGTATACGGATGTTTTCAGGTGTATACCGATGTTCTCCGATTTCCTCCAATGTAAAACGGTATCATGTGAGCTAGCTCTGAAGAATTAGCTACGCAGCTAATAGCTTAAGCACAGCTATGTCTAGCTACTTCATTCACAGCCATTGATTATAACACTAGTTATCTTATATTTTTTGAATTATTAGCGAGTCAGTTAATAGTTTGAACGCAACCTAAAGATGAGCTAGGTACATTTATTATTATTTTCATACAACTGAGAGTTAGTGGCTTTGCTCAGCAGCCCAACGGCATGGTGGTTCTGGGGCTTGAACCCCCAACCTTAGGATCAGTAAGCCAGGGCCTTAACCACTGAGGCACCACTGCCCCTAGTTATATCTAGATACTTCATATACGTCTACGTGTAACACTAGCTAGCTATATTTATGAAAAATTTTGCCAGCAAAATAATATCTAATTATTCCACTGACAAATTTTCAGCGATCACTTTTTATGTTTGATGTTTAGCTAGTTACATTTAGTGAAACATTAGCTAGCCATAGCTAACAGCTTAAAACACATGAAAACTAGCATCCCAACGACAGAACCACTAGTTTATTAGCGACGGTAGCTGTGCATTTAAATAAAATGAAAGCCTTGAAAAATATCCATGTAAGTTCAGTATCTATGACAACAGGGCATACAAGGATGGACAGGAAGACTATTATGGTATGTCTTGACACTGTGTACTAGTGCTAAAAAAATAAAAAGACAAATCCAATAAAAGTCCCCCTTAACGACTTCTGACGGTTGTTAAATAAATAATGAAATAAAGCAAATAAGCTATCGGTTCCTCTAACAGGTGAGAAAGCTGGACCTTCACTTTTACCTCTTCAACCAAATGTGTTCTGACAGCAGCGTGACGGCTGATTAAACCGTGGGGGGGCGACTGATGTGAAGTGCACTTTATTACGTCCCCTTCTAATTACGCCGCGTGGTTTTTTACGGTAGACGGCTAATCTGGGAGGCCGGCGAGGGAGGAAAAACCGCACATAACGAGGTGAGTAGTGCGAATGCAAAGGTGAAAATCAATCACGGCAAATCAGGAGCCCATATTGTTCTTCAGGGGGTCGAGGGAACGAGAGACGAGGCCAGGCGCTGAGTTTAATTAGGGCCTCGGCGAGGAGCTTGGCTCCTTCACCAGCTCCGGCATGAGAAATGATGGTATCGGCGGAGCGCGGACGAATAGATGCGTTTCATTAAGCGTCGGGATAATGATGTTTTGCGTTCACCGATCATGTCTGAACTATGGGCCGCCACCCGAACAAACGAAATGAGGCGCGAATCTGCACAAGTAGAACGTTAAGGAAATTTCCAGTCGTGCATCACCCTGGAGAATAATCAACCATGTTTCATCCTGAAGTGTAATTTCTTCCTTTTATGGTTTTTTTATTATTCTGTTTGCTCTGTCACATTCCTCCCTACAAGATTTCAGTCAGAGAAAGAGAGAGAGAGAGAGAGAGAGAGAGAGAGAGAGAGAAAGAGAGAAAGAATAAAGTGTGTGTGTGTGGGGGGGGGGGTGACGACTGGGTGAATGAAAGACGGAATGAAAATCAAAATTCTCCCTCTACAGTAATATCTCTTAAAGTGGCACTGATGACTTGCAGCACTCAAATGCTCCTCTGAAAAAGAAAACAGATCAAGGCATCAAAGATGGATTAATAGAAAAAAAAGTTCTGATGTGCGGAGTCGGCTAGTGCGTGTCTCTCTCTCTCTTTCTCTCTCTCTCTCTCTCTCTCTCACTCTCTCTCTCTCTCTCTCTCTCTCTCTGAAGGACGTCCAGAGTCAGAGGGACCTGAACAAAAACCAAAAGGAAAGTGGAGCGATAGAAAATTATTATAATTTTTTTGTTTTTTGCTTTTTCTGGGGGGGCGGGGGGGGGGGGGCACAGTATTTTTAGAGCTAAGGCTTGACGTGAGAGATGCTTATGATTTCAGAGTTACTACTGGAGCCCCTGAAACTGTCAGCAGTACTTTTTCCTCCAGAGTCGAACTCCCCATGCACGGTAGAGATTGACAGCGGAACAGAAGAGTGCGCGCTCAGTGAGCAGTCCACTCCCTTGACAGTGGAAGAAAAAGAAAGAAGTAAAATGCCCCTTGGATTTCAAGACTTTATCACATGCCCAGTTCTGTCTAGATGCAACATGCAGCTTTGCTCTGATGTAACTGAGCGCTTGATGTTTCTTCTTCAAGGAAAAAGAAAAAAAGAACCTTCAGTATCTTCATCACCACTTTGCAGTTTTCCACGAAAGGATTTAAAACATGGATTTTTATTTATTTATTTATTTATTTATTTTTGCAGTCTGTAATCTGTGATGTGAACGACATGGAAAAAAGGTGTGGTGGGAATCAAACCAGTTCTGAATTGAGTGGAAATGAATTACCAGAGTTTAAATGATGGGATTCAATATTTCCACATAACGTCATGCACATCCCATCCAAACCATCCATCCATCCATTCATCCATCCAAACACCTACACAACCTGCCATCTATCCATTCATCCATCCATCCATCCACTCACCCAACCACCCATAGATCAATTAAGCCATCCATTCATCCATCCATCCATCCACCTACCCACCCACACATCAATTATTCCATCCATCCATCCATCCATCCATCCAATCAGACATCAATTAATCCATCCATCCATCCACCTACCCACCCACACATCAATTATTCCATCCATCCATCCATCCATCCATCCAATCACACATCAATTAATCCATCCATTTATCCACCTACCCACTCACACATTAATTATTTCATCCATTCATCCATCCATCCACCCAATCACACCAATTATTCCATCCATCCATCCATCCATCCAATCACTCATCAATTAATCCATCCATCTATCCACCTACCCACTCACACATTAATTATTCCATCCATCCATCCACCTACCCACCCACACATCAATTATTCCATTCATTCATCCATCCATCCATCCATCCATCCACCCAATCACACATCAATTATTCCATCCATCCATCCATCCATCCATCCATCCAATCACTAATCAATTAATCCATCCATCTATCCACCTACCCACTCACACATTAATTGTTCCATCCATTCATCCATCCATCCACCCACCCACACATTATTTATTCCATCCATCCATCCACCTACCCACCCACACATCAATTATTCCATTCATTCATCCATCCATCCATCCATCCACCCAATCACACATCAATTATTCCATCCATCCATCCACCCAATCAAACATCAATTAATCCATCTATCCATCCATACATGCACCTACCCACCAACACATCAATTATTCCATCCATCCACCATCCATCCATCCACCCAATCACACATCAATTAATCCATCCATCTATCCACCCATCCACTCAATCACACATCAAATAATCCATCCATCCGCCTACCCACCAACACATCAATTATTGCATCCATTCATCCATCCATCCATCCACCTACCCACTCACACATCAATTATTCCATCCAACCATCCATCCAATCCCCACATCTGTATGAATAAGATTTTTTTTATAAGCCAAATGAACTGTTGATGGGCATCCGTGGATGTCTCTGGTCAGTCAGTTCATGCTATGTACATTGTTTTTGCTAAACTAGAGCTCACTGACCATTTATCCATCCATACAACCATGCATCCAACCATCCACCCACCCACCTATCCGATCAGCCATCCATTCATCTATCCATCCTTCCAACCTTCCAACCAACCAACAATTCATTCTTCCACCTATCTGATCACCCATCCAACCATCAACCCATCCTTTCATCAATCCAACCAACCAACCATTCATCCATCCATCCATCCAAGCACCAATCCATCCAACCATCCATCATCTAAACGCTACACCCAATCCCAGTTGATTTCATGTGAGAAGTGGTGTATACCCTGGGCAGGATGAGCTCATAAGTTCTTTTTAATTTTGTTTTTTCTAAATTTTTGCAACCTCTGTGTAAAATGCTTTTCATCCTTATCCGTATACAAGTGCAGAGATTTGTGTGTATTTTCTGTCTCTGCCATGTTTCACTGCTCTTTACAATCTGAGATGCCTGTAAAAAATGCTTTATGTTTATAACAGGTGTTCTAGTTGTACCACAGGTCGCAGCCGTGGTTTCAGAGTATCCTGTAAAGAGAATAAACATGCATGTCTGAAAACAGTGAGTAACAGGTGGTGTACAGAAATGCACAGATTTACTTTTCTGAATATCTCAGTGATGTGTAATGTAACACACAGATGTAATGACATGTGTGTTTTACACAAAACATGATAACGGTGCAAAATGGCACTATAGCTACTCTGGAAACCACAATTAATAAGGACAGAAAATCTTTAGGCAGAAGATCAGAGACCACATTGTTACTACTCCACCAATTAAAAGTATTTATACACTGATTGAAGAGTTGATGGAATCCCGTGGATGTCTCTGGTAGACACTTCATGCTATCTGGGGCAGTCATGGCCTAATGGAGAGGCGGGTTTAAGGCCTAAAGGACGCTGGTTTGATTTGCGAACCAGCAGGAAAAGTGTGTGGCAGTGGGGGGAGTGAGCAGCACCTTCCCTTCCATCACCTCCATAACTGAAGTGCCCTTGAGCAAGGTACCTAACCCCCAACTGCTCTCCGGGTGCCCCAACGTGGCAGCCCACTGCTCCAAGTGTGTGTGTGTGCTCACCGTTCACTTGTGAGTGTGTGCTCACTTCGTATGGGTTAAATGCAGAGCCATGCTGGATTAATACAGTATATCAGAATCCATAAAAATATTTTTAAAAATCTAAATTTAAAAAATTGTTGTTACTAATCTGGTGCGAAACCGGTTGGCATGGTGGTTAGCAAGAAGGTCAGCAATAAGGTCAAGGGTTTGAATTCCTCGGCGAGCAAGGGCGTCTCTGTGTGGAATTTGAATGTTCTCCCCGTGCTTGTGTGGGTTTCCTCCGGATACTCCAGCTTCCTCCCACAGTCCAAAAACATGCACAGTAGACTAACTGGCTGTTTCAAATTGCCCCTAGTTATGAGTGTGAGTGTGAATGGTTGTGTGTGTGTTAATGTGAAGGTGTACCCTGCCTTTGCCCAGAGTCGCCTGAGATAGGCATCAGCCTCCCCACGACCCTAGTTGGATTAGGCTGTCCGGTAAGTGAATGAATAAATAATGGTGCAAAACTAAAGCTACCTCTGAGTGTCTGGAAACGACATTGTTTAATTACCCAGAGCTCGATTAGCAGTGATTAGACGCTGTACACTCTGAAGACTGTAAAGAACGACAAGCTTGAGGGACCTTTATTCTTGTTAAGTGACAAAGAACACCAAGGCGCAGCTTCCTGCACTGTATTTTTGTCCGATCAGCAGGGAAGCCTCTCACTGTGATGCCCTGTTTGGACTTCCTACTTCCTTCCTGCGCTTCCTGCATGAACCTCCTCACCTGGGTAGGAGTATTGTTTGTATGTGTGTGCGAGTGCATGTGGATGTGTGTGTGTTTGTAATGAGAAAAGACCTAAACCAGACTCAAGACCTCTGACATAAACATAGCCAATGGTAGGATGGTATGGTAGGGTGGCAAAGGCTCAGCGAGGGAGTTTCGGTGTGTAAATGGATGTATATCTGGATGGATGGATGGATGGATGTATATATGAATGGAATGATTGATGGATGTATATATGGATGGAATGATTGATGGATGTATATATGGATGGATGGATGTATATATGGATTGATGGATGTATATCTGGATGGATGGATGTATGAATGGATGGATGTATATATGGATGGATGGATGTATATATGGTGGGATAAATGAACAAGTGAATGTATAGATGGATGGATGGATGGATTGGTGGCTAAAAGGACAGATGGATGGATGGATATATAATTGGATTGATAGATGCATGGTTGGATGTCTAAATGGACAGATGGATGTATACTGTAGATGAATGGATGAATGTATACTTAGATGGATGGGTGGGTGGCAAAATGGACATATAGATGAATGGATAAATGGATTGATAGAAGAATGAATGTGTAGATGTATGGATGTGTAAATGGATGTATATCTGGATGGATGTATATATGGATGGATGAATGGATATATGGATGGATGGATGCATATATGGATGGATGGATGTATATATAGATGGATGAATGTGTGTGTATATATATATATATATATATGGATGGATGGATGGATGGATGTATATATGGATGGATGGATGTATATATGGATGGATGGATGGATGGATGGATGTATATATGGATGGATGGATGGATGGATGGATGTATGTATATATGGATGGATGGATGGATTGATGTATATATGGATGGATGAATGGATGGATGGATGTATATATGGATGGATGCTAGCCTTTGGCCAGACGAGTTGCCTTCATCTAAATGATTTACAAACACACAACCAAATGAAACAGCAAACCGAGTTCTATAGCAGAACCTTTCTGAAGTACCCATCACTCACTCACTCATTTCCTGAACTGCCAAATCCTATAAGGGTCACAGGGAGGCTGGTGCCCATCTCAGCGCCCTGTTTGAAGTATTCGGTTGGAAAATGCCTGTATCCTGTGTTACTGATTGCAATCTACAGATGATACCACCTGATCCAGTGTATTTATTCGCCTATCCATACCATGTTTGCATGCACATTTTCAATCCAGACAAATTGTGTTGTGGAAAGGCTTCTGGAAAGTTACGCCAACAGATCTGTTGTGCTGTTCTGGTTCTTTCACCAGAAACATAATTGCATTTTTTTTCCATTTTCCATTTTCAAAATTCAGACATTTCAGTATCTTTAACCAGCATTAAAAGGGACAAGAGACAAAAATCCATCTGCTCAGCATCTCGAGACCTGGCCATGACCACGCTGGGAGCCCGGCCCCGGCCGATGGGATTGCCATGGGAACCGGCCCCTTGACAACCATTTCATACAAGGCAGAATAGAAGACGACAATCTCTCCCTCTCTGTCTCTCCCTCTCTGCCCCTCTCTGTCTTTATCCCTTTTCTCCCCCTTTCTCCCTATCCTCTTTCTCTAATTTTCTAATTTAGATTTAGTCAGACAAATCATTTCCCTCGTTCATGCCTGGACCTTTCGGCTGGAATATTCCGGAGCAGAAACAGGTTTTATATTATAGGCACGGGACAAAGTCTATAAAAGTGAGTCAACAACTCAATAAATAATTAAGACCTCACAGAGATATTTTTCCGAAGCAGCATGTGAACATTCCAGTGGAATAATCATGGCATGATCTAAATTCGCTCCCGGTCAGTTCTTTATTAGGGCATACGGAGGCCAAGTTCGTTTTCGTCCTTCGTACAGGATATTGACATCTCCTTCTTGAACATTAACGGATCAATATAGCCGCAATTACCTCGACCACCCATTAACAAGGAGATTCGATTCGTCTTCCAGAAATATCCGAGGTGCTTTCTTTTCTTTCGTGCTTAACCGTCAGTGGCTTGCTAAACGGCTGCAGGCCTACGGCTTCCTGACACCTTTTGCTCAGATTGCCTTTTAATATTCTGTCTCATGACAAAGTGGCGAGGTTTGTGCCCAGGGCCCCAGTCAGCACGTCAGGAAAGAGAGGAAGCTAATCTTCGCTTGAACCATGAGAGCGTAATCCATTCAAAGTGGCAGGGCACAGCGGCAAGGGGCAGAAATTGCCATTCATCTTCCGTCAAAGCGCCCCGGCTAAGCCGACTCGTGTTTTTTCTTTTCTTTTTTTTTTTTTTTTTTTTTTCCCCACAAGGCATCTGATTTGAAGTCTGCCTCATAAGAAAACAGAGTCAACTTCATTTTCCGTCGGAGTGCGAGCCCGCCTCACAGCGAGTAAGAAGTTACACTGCTGGAGAACCACTGCTCTAATTACACGGGCCTCTAGAAGAGCGCTCTCGCCAAAACAACGTACAACACAAAAACGGTGTTTACATTTTTTTAGGAAAATATAAAGGTGTCATTTATTTCAAAGTCACTTCCACACAGTATGGCGTAATTACATTTCAGATCCGCCAAGCCATCCTAATTAGCACGATTAAACTTAATTGGGTACAGGAGGATTCTCAGTCCTAATCGGGTTATCAAAATATTGAAGCTTTCATCTGATCCATTAATCACGCGCCTTGAAAAGCAAGGACATCTGCCAGCTCGTAGGTACCGACGACTGGATTTAATTAGCAACATGGTAATGAATGTACACACTCGTGACTCATCAGTATGAACCCCAAACAGTGCTGTTAGTAAGAGACAGGCAGACGGAACAGAGAGTTGGAGGTAATGGGTTTTTATTGCCTTCAGGACTGGAAGAAGAGTTGCTCTTACCCATTATGGCAAATAGTCAAACTGATATACAAGCTGATTCATCATAAAAACAAAAACGGATCTCATAGAACTTTAATTGTGGGAAAATCGATGTACGACGTGCGCACAAAGCAAAACATTTCTCTTCGGGTGGCACGGTGGTGTACTGGTTAGCACGTCCGCCTAACAACAAGAAGTTCCTGGGTCCGAGTTCTGTGCTCGACAAAGGTTTTTTCTGTGTGGAGTTTGCTTGTTCTCTCCCTGCTAAAGTGGGTTTCCTCCAGATACTCCAGTCTCCTCCTACAGTCCAAAAGCATGTATGTGCATTGGGTTATTTGGCTGTTCCATATTTAGTGTGAATAGCTGTGTGCGTGTGTTGGCCCCGGACTGGTGAATTGTTCAGGGTGTACACCGCCTTCACCCAGACTCGGTTGAGATAGGGTCCCACCTCCTTACGACCCTCGTAGGAATAAGCAGTTCGGCAAAAACATGAATGAGTGAAACAGTAGTACCGTTTTGTACATAACTAATTATGTACGTGTAAGTATGTATATAACTATACATGTAATGGTTCTTTTAGCAACTTGAGATGCTTGATTACATGAATGTGATAGCAATATTTTCTGGATTATATAAACGGATGCATGGATAGGTGGGTGAGTGGGTGAATGGATGGATAAATAGATGGTTGGATGGGTGGATGGGTAAATATATGAATGGGTGGATGGAGGAATGAATAGATGGATGGGTGGGTGTATGGAAGGATGGATGAGTGTGTAAATGGATGGATGGATGAATCGATGGATGGATAGGTGGGTGGATGGATGGATAAATATATGGATGGGTGGATAATATATGGACTGGTGGATGGATGGAACAATGGATGGGTGGATAGATATGGATGGATGTATAAATGGATAGATGGATTGGTGGATGGGTGGATGGATGAATATAGAGATTGGTGGATGGGTGGATGGTTGGATGGATAGGTGGATGGATGGATTGGAGGATTGGTGAATAGAAGAATATAGAGATTGGTGGATGGTTGGATAAATTAATTGGTGGATGGATGGATGGTTGGATGGATAAATTAATTGGTGGATGGATGGATGGTTGGGTGGATGGATGGATGGTTGGATGGATAGATAGATTGGTGGATGGATGGATGGATGGATGGATGGGTGGATGGATGAATATAGAGATTGGTGGATGGGTGGATGGATAAATGGATTGGTGGATGGATGGATGGTTGGATGGATAAATTAATTGGTGGATGGATGGATGGTTGAATGGATAGATGGTTTGGTGGATGGATGAATATAGAGATTGGTGGATGGGTGGATGGTGGAATGGATACATGGATTGGTGGATGGATGGATGGTTGGATGGATAAATTAATTGGTGGATGGATGGATGGTTGGATGGATAGATGTATGGGGGGATGGAGAGATACATGGATTGTTGGATGGATGGATAGATAGGTGGGTGGGTGGATGGATGGATTGGTGGATGGATGAATATAGAGATTGGTAGATGGATGGGTAGATGTGTGGATGGTTGGATAACAGAATTTTACATAACTGAAAAAATGACAGTTATGCAGATAGATTTGATTTCCGAGACTTTATGCAGCAGAAGGGAGAAGAGCAACATTTAAACACCCCACACTTAGAGTCGAAACGTCACCGAGCTCACTGTAAAGATCTGACAGCAGCTCTCGTGATGTTCCAGATTCCACAGCGACAACGAGCTCCTCTGTGTGCGTGTTCCTGAGACCCAGCACGACCGAACACAGCCTGCCTCGCAGGCAGCCGCTGGAACTGATTAATGACAGTTTGCCCTCTTCTTTCCCTTTTCGCTCTCTCTTTGCCCACATTCTCTCTCTCTCTTTCTCTCTCTCTCTCTGTCTCTCTCCTCATTCTCTGTTTTCCTCTTACTCTTTTTCACCCTTTCTTTCCTTTCTGAAATACCCTTGACCTCCATTCTCTTAGTAGTAACAAGGGCACATTTGACACGAGCGGCTTGTTAAAGAAGTGGGGGAGAAAAAAGAAGACAAGTCGAGTAGTCAAGTCTCAGAGCTGCCGTTTGGATCACGCTTTGCTCATGTGACCGGCAGAGAAACGAAGCTCTGATGTGTGAGAGGTCTAAGTGTGTGTGTGGGTCTGTGTTTTTTGTGTGTGTGTGTTTGTGTGTGTGTGTGTGTGTGTGATTGTTTGTGGGAAGTTATGAGGGTTGTGGTTTGCCACGACTGATCATCACTGCCGATATGCCCTTCATCAACCATCTTCCAATTAATCTTATCTCCAATCAGATGCTCTCAAATGTTTTCCACCAGAATTTACTCATCACTCGTCTCTGACTCATTTGCGGAACCGCTTACTCCTACTAGGGTCACTGGGGAGGCTAGAGCCTATCTCAGCCGACACTGGGTGAAGGTGGGGTACACCCTCAACAGTTCGCCAGACCATCTTAAGGCAACACATACACAACCATTCACATTCAGACACACACCAAGGGGCAATTTGGAATTTGCAATTAGCCTACTGTGAATGTTTTTGGGCTGCAGGAGGGAACTGGAATGCCCCAGAGAAAACCCATGCAAGCACAGGGAGAACATGCATACCCCATACAAAAATGCCCAAGCTCAAAACTCGAACCCTGGACCTTCTTGCTGTGAGGTGGACGTGCTAACCACTACGCCACTGTGACGCCACTGTGACGCCCTGATCTGAATTTAATCGTATTAATATTTTTGAATGACTCCAACATGCTGACGGCTTGGTTTATGTCCAGGATTTATTTTTGAAAATCAAATCAAATAAAATTAAATGGATCGTTTGGGATCATTTCCCCCTAAAAGTAACAAGTGTTAATATTTGTGTAAACATGTCCACCTGTGCACACCTGACTTAAGCCTGGAATGAGAGTCATGATCCGTTGATATTGCTTAGATGGAGACCTGGTACGCACTATTAGCCGTTTAAACGGAGCCCCACGATGCTTTGGCTGTATCGACTCTCCAGGACATTCATTATTTACCAGTGAGAAAGCATGATGAGAAAACAACAACAACAACAACAACAGCAACATCTCAACCATCTGAACTTTAACCGAGTCTCTGAGAAGTCTGAGAAACATCCGGTGCGCATGTAGAGAGCTTACCTGCTTGGCCGTCGTGGATCCACAGGTGCGTCAAGTCTCAAAGATCAGAGGACGTTAATCTTCTCCGCCAAGTTCATGAACAACATGAAGCTAAAGGGAAAGATGAGAACCGACGTGTGCTGTTAAAAAAGAATTCCCAAATTCCAGAGCTCCAGAATACAACGAGTCCGTGATGATGTTCTTCCGGAGATCACTTTTCTTTTCGTGCGAGTCAGTCTTTTATTTATTTATTTTTAGAATCCCACAGCGTACAGTCCTGCAGAGGGCTAAGCGGTGTGCCGAGAGCTCACTTTGCGTGCCTGCGTTGAGGTTATGCTCAAACTATGCCTGCGCTGTGTTCTGCAAGCTCAGGAAAACCACATCCTCTGACATGTCTACCTCCTCGCTCCTGCTGCGCTCCCTCTCTCTCTCTCTCTCTCTCTCTCTCTCTCTCTCTCTCTCTGTCTCTCACACACGCAAGCACAGACTCACACTCGCTCTCATTCGCTTGCTTGTTCTTAGATGGTCTGAGATGACAGACCACGCTGACCCAGACGCTGCTCAGCCCCTCCACCCGCTCTCCTTCCTCTCACTCTCTCTCTCTCTCTCTCTCTCTCTCTCTCTCAGTCTGGCCTCCTCCAGCAGCCGCTGCAGTTCCAGCCCACTGACTGAAGAATACATCTGAGGAGGAGGCACCGGGTGAGTGAGTATGTGTGTGAGAGAGAGAGAGAGAGAGAGAGAGAGAGAAGGGGAGACAGGCGGGAAATGCTTGAGAGAGGAGGGGAGAGAAAGAGAGGTGGGGATTTTAATGAGGAATTTTGGGAATCATTTGAGTCCAAACCGGTGAAAGGACACAGACACAAAAAAAGGAGACCCAGAATAGACAAACCTGGGGCAAGAAAACATCTTTCAACATCACACACCACGCTACAGGAAGTTCTTGAGGTGAAAGACTTGCATGCAAGCACGCATACCCTTACAGCCAAAGAATGCAAACAGCACAAAGGCACTCAATCCTCCCAGAGTGACCGGAGCTCTCAGACTCAAACGGCAGCGGGTGGGTGAGAGGGCGTGGGGATGTTTAGGGTGAGTGACGCTTCATTGGTAGAATGCATTTTTTATAAGCCCCGCATGAAACCCCTTATATCTAATATTCAGACCAATTACTGAGAGATGGAGGTCGATATGAACGCCTAAATGCCCTATTTGACTGCTGGTTTAGGCTTGAAGTAAGACCTTCCACCTCAATTTGACTTCCAAAAATCACATCATGTCTTATTCAGTTCCTGGAGATTCCATGAATCACATCATCACACACCTGCTCTGCTTTGGAAGCAGGTTACATCGTGTTGCATTCCTTCTCCTTGTTTGTGTTTGGATATCGGATGTCTACATGACGTTTTTCGAGAGAATTTGTCAAAATTTGAAGTCGAATCAAGAGGAGTATCAGCGCATGGCGTCCATCTTTCATTATTTACAAACTGCTTTATCCTTTACTGGAGTCAAGTAGAGGCTTGGGCCTATCTCAGCCAACTGTTGACAAAGGAGTAGGGTAGGGTAGGGTAGGGTACACCCTGAACAGCTCGCCAGATCATTGCAGAGCCAACACACACACAAAAAAAATTCACACTCACACCTAGGGGCGATTTGGAAGCGCTAAGTAGTCTAATGTGCATGTTATTGGACTGTGGGAGGAAACTGGAGTACCCGGAGGAAACCTGCACAAGCACAGGGGAAACATGCAAACTCCACGCTGAAAGACCTCCACCAAACCCGAACTTTCTTGTTGTGAGGTGGACGTTGACGTGATAATAGCTACATCACCGCGCCACTCTAGCAAAAAAATTGCTTTACCCGTTAATATTACACAGTAATTAATGATGACACTGGACTAACCGTAATTTGCAGAATTCCTTGGTGGTAAATAAATACAGACACCTTGCTGTTAATTGACTGTATTTTTATTTCTAATAGCCAAAAAATACGATTGAAGAACCTTGCAACAGAAAGCTGTGATGATTATCCGGAACTAGCATGTGTCCTTTCACTAAGCCTGATGATAACGAGAAGGTGATGAACTCCCAGAGAGTAATTACAGCTAATCATTCCATAATCCATCAAGCAGCAAAATGCACTGTTTGTTTTGCTAATTAAGGGTGCTAGCATGTTACAGTACATTAGCGATAGCATGCGCGAGTTGGTGCACATTGCCGTGCTATCTAGAGACGGAAAGTGGGAGGAAATATGACTCTGTTAGGCCTTTTTCGCTAACCACAATGCTAACAGATAGAGGAGATCATGGATACCAAAGGTAGAGTGGTGACACAACAACAACAACAACAACAACCAGAAGACAGTTCACATACAACCCATTTATATCAGTATGTTGTTAAATACTCAATTCTGATTGGTTAAAGGGTGGATTCGTTTTCTATAACAGCAGCTCTGACAGTATTACTTCCTCCAAGAAGCTTATGTTGAATTTATAGTTTTTTTATAAGTTATATTCAGATTCTCATTAAACTTCTACCAGAGGCGGAGCTTTGGACAAGAAAGCTCCACAGGAAATGATCCGGATCGAATTCTGGATCCAGGGATTTTAAATGATTACTGAACTTTTATGGGTCAAAAAAGAGGAAAAAAAAGTGTAATATATATACTCTTTAACATTCCGGATAGATTTTTTTTTGTTGTTTTTTTTTTTTTTTGCATTTTTGCTTGGGTGTTTTTGGGCTTGGCGGAGGTTTGCGTGGGGTGCTCCTGGCTATAATTCAAATCATATCTTCTAATATATTATCATATTTATAATACCCTGGCGGCAAGGTGGCGCAGTGGTTAGCACGTCCGTAGCTAGGGGCATTTCTGTGTGGAGTTTGCATGTTCTCCCTGTGCTTGCGTGGGTTTCCTCCAGGTACTCTGGTTTCCTCTCACAGTCCAAAAACATGCACAGTAGGCTATCTGGCTGTTCCAAATCGCCCCTAGGTGTGAGTGTAAGTGTGAATGGTTGTGTGTGTGTGTGTGTTGGCCCTGCGATGGCATGGTGCGCTTTCCAGGGTGTACCCCGTCCTACGCAGAGTCGGCTGAGATGAGCGCCAGCCTCGCCGCGACCCTAATTAGGATTGAGCGGATTGGAAAATGAATGAATGAATAATAATACTTCATTCTAAGGGACTGGGCAGACGCTTCATGTAGTCTAAAACTAATATTAAATGTTTTTAATGCACATTTGTTGATATAATGAAGCTTGGGTACATTTAATGAATGTTTTTGGAAGGAGTCTCCAGTGTCAGTGCTTTGGAAGAATTTCTCACTCAGTAAGGTAAACATTAACGGCACTGTAGCGTACACTCGGCATGTATCAGCTTTTTTTTTTTTTTGTAATGCTGCAAATGAAGGATTTTTGGCATGATAATTATTTCTGAAGGAACTTCATAAAAATAATTAGCTAAAAAATTATGCCGACTTGGATGAGATGATGTATTGCGTTGATGAATGCAAGATTAGACGAGTACAAATAACTGAACACTATGTGCATTTTTTTTTTTTTTTAGGAATAAATGAATTAGAAATGGAGTTGATTGCAAAAGACTTGGACTGGTTTATGAAAATAATGTTTTGAGGGTTTTTTTTTTTTGTCTTTCCAGTCCTGGTTTCTTTAACAAAAACACAAGAAAGCCTGATGCCACACTGCCCCCCAGTGTTTAAGCATTTAACACCAGGTGAATTGATGAAGACGGATGAACTCCTTCAGTAGGTATAAAAACATCAAGGCCAATTCGAAAGGGAAGATGACTTGTGTAAGACATTAAACTATTTGTTCTGGGGCTTATAGAAGAACTATGGCGCTAAAGAGATACATTCCTATTGCCAGTATTTAAAAAAAATATTTCATATAGGCTCCATTTTTAAAATTTTTTTCATCACTTCACTAAGCATTTTTTCCTGGTTTTTACAACAGAGCCTCCTCCCCCATAGCTATTTAAAAATAAATAAATAAATACATAAAATAAGACACCACCATGTGCACACATTCACACACAGGGGCAATTACTAGCTACCGTTTCACCTCAGGCAAGGACGTCGGTTTCCTTAAAGCAGAGCTGTGTTTCTTCAGTTCAGTTGAGTTGGTCTGACTTTAAAATTATAATTATAAATACACATACATCCTCAGGCTTTTCCCCTACTGCCTATCACGAGCAGCCCAATAGCAGCGCGTTTGTCCTGCCAAATAATGCTCTGATCGTGTGTGATGGCTGTAGATCTCTAGAATCTTTCCAAAAACCCGGTCTGAGACCTCTTTGAGACTTCCACTGCGTCCATTATTTATTATTTATTACTACTTCCTGTATTCATATATTCATTCATCCATATTGCCGAACCGCTTAATCCTATCAGAGTCACGGGGAAGCTGTAGCCTATCTCAGCCGACTCTGTGCAAAGTGCTTGCAAGCCTATCGCAGGGCCAAAACACACAATTGCACTTACACTCCCACCTAGGGGCAGTTTAGAACAGCTAATTAGCCTAATGTGCATTTCATGACTGTGAGAGACAACCAGAGTACACAGAGGAAACCCACACAAGCATGGAAAGAGCACCTTAAAACACCCTCACTGGGCCCAGGACTCAAACCCGGGACCTTCCTGCTGTGAGGCGGACATGCTAATCACTACACCAGCATGCCGCCTACCTTTATCTAGGTTTTAAAATGTGTAAAAGAAGCATGTACACACTAATAACATATATCTGTGTTGCCAGCTTGTATACACCAAGTAAATGTAATTTTACAAGAGTCCGAATTATTTGATATAATTCCAGAAACTGATTGATTGGAAAGATAATATAAGAACAACAAAGGATTCTTAGTGAGTATAATGATTTTATTTCCAAAATGCATGTTTATACATAACATGCCCACTGCAATGAGCTCAGCAGTCATCAGCTTGTTGTTAAGCTGCAAAAAGAGAGGAAGTCGTGTATTTTCAAGGTATATGGTTTAAAAGAAATGATGCAAAAACAGCTTGCATTCACATAAGATGATGAGAATCTCATCAATAGTCATTCTTTTGTTTACACAAACTCTGGATAAAATGAATGGTGTCAGACAATTTAGCAAAAAATGAGCAGAAAAAGGAACCCAGAGGGCACAAACCTCCACCAAGCCAAGCAATTCCCCATATAAACTTAAATGTCAAAAACCTCATTTAAAGTGTTAAAGAATCCTTTAAAAAATATCCTGGGTCCAGAACTTCATCCGGATCATCAAATCCCCCTAAACAAATTTAAATAAAAAAATGAATAATAATAATAATAATAATAATAATTACTGGATCCTTCTCTGTCCAAAGTCCCACCTCTGGATGAAATTTCATAAAAATCGCCGCATAGTTTTTGCAAACATTACTGTACACAGCACTTACAATAAACTATTTTATTCCACAGTATTAAAGAACTCTTTTAAAAACTCCTGGATCCAGAATTTGCATCGGATCATCTCCAAATTCTAATGAAGTCTTCCTTGTCCAAAGCCCCAACTTTAGTAGAAAGTTCATGAAAATCTGTGCATAACTTTTTTGGGTAATCCTGCTAGCAAACACACAAATCTATCAAAAACATTACCATCTTGGTGGACAGGGAGCCCATGATGTAAATCTGCTTGTTGTATAAATCCGGCTACAGATCAATCCAACCTGAATTTCTTACTCTATAATACATTTTATTGAACTTGAAACCCTACGTTGAAAATGTTGTACTTCTCTCACCCTTATATCAAACACAGTGTGCGATAGAGCTACTTATATAACCAATAACCTCCATAAAAACTAAACGAATCCTTGGAAATAGACTGCTTTCTAAAACCCACCCCCCATAGCACCCACTATTACAGACCAGCCCTTGGATCATGCTCTCTGTGGTCATCCTTACAGTCCACATGGTTTTCCAGACCCTGTGTCATGTTTCTGTGGACTTTAGCTCATCACAAGCAATAGTATATTTGCGTAATATACTTATAAAGGCTCGGGGTGAAAAAATATGGATCTGGTGTGTAATCTGCTGCTTATTTTTGTGCAGATAAATATTATCTGATGCAGTCAAAGCTTTAAACGTTTCAGTGTTAAGCTTCCGCTTGGCTGTTAGTATGTACAGTCCTATAAATCAGTGATAAGAACGTTTTCTATAAGTTCGCCACGTCATTTCAGCAGGGGATTTGAAACCAGGATTGAACACTGACCTTGAAGAGTAAACATTATATAAACCTTCACCTTGGTAGAAAAAATAAATAAATAAATAAAATTAAAATGGAACGTCTATTTATATGATAACAGATGATAAGAAGGATTGGCTGCTGTCTGTAATATTAATGCGTCCACGTCCAAGCAAACACTCTTTCGTGTCATTGTGACGTTTGATTCCTGAATTGATTTCTTTTTGACACCAAACTCGATGACAGAACATGTAATCAGCTGTAAAATTGCCACACTGGCTTTTGTAAGATGATGCATCGGTTTAAACACAGACACAGAAAGGATTCAGCAAATAGAGAATGAATGGCGTGTTATTAAAAGATAAAACATTCAAAAGACCAGAGGATTCGAAATCCTTTTTTTTTTTTTTTTTTTTTTTTTTGGTTATAATAAATATTGGCACTACAAACAGAATGTAATGTTGATTATGGGATGCGTCCAATGTCATTATGAAACCAGGTATTCGGTATAATAGTTTCACAAACAGAAAAAAAAGGAACGTATAGGTAAAATATAAATAAAATATTTGTATAGAAAATTATATGTACACTGAGGGGGAAAAAATAACTGCTTTTAATAAGACAAGAACCTGGAATGAAAAAAAAGTCTTATATAAAAACCTAATCTGAAAATAATCAAGCATTTTTCTTTCTTTTATTACTTTAAGGTGAGAGAAAAGTGTCTGGTGGAACAATATGTATCTGTGGAAGTTCCACCACAATAAATGTT
>JAQMYF010000004.1:3216864-3237200 GCA_030014195.1 Neosilurus mollespiculum
GGTGTACCCCGCCCTCGCCCAGAGTCGGCTGAGATGGGCGCCAGCCTCCCCGTGACCCTAATTAGGAATAAGCGGTTTAGAAGATGAATGAATGAATGAATTAGCATCAGACGCTTTCTATCGCACCTCTAGTGTGATCACCCCTTTAACAGCGCTAATACATATGAAAATTGTTTAGAAATGGACGTCATCATGGCTAGTGTCCAAATCGCCCCTGGGTGTGAGTGTAAGTGTGAATGGTTATGTGAGTGTTGGCCCTGCAATGGCCTGGCGAGCTGTTCAGTGGGTACCCCGCCCTCACCCAGAGTCGGCTTAGATTGGCGCCAGCCTTCCCGCGACCCTAATTAGGATTAAGAGGCTTAGAAAATGAACAAATTAATGAATTTGTGAGAAACTCCTGTGATATGAGATGAATTGGGTTTAACTTTTACAGAAGAATACTCCAGTCTGGTGTTGTAACATCTGGCCTCACCACAGCTGCTCGCTGCTGGTTATTTTTCTCATACGCAGTGCATCCCTGACTGTTATATTCTGTACATGCTAAGAATGAATTGTAAAATGAGCAGCTTCAATCCACACATGTTAAAAAGAACATTTCTGGTTGTTGTTGTTTTGTTTTTTTTATTCATGCAGCATATGAAATGGGTGAAAACCTGTTCATGAGCTCGGAGAATATGTCCTGGACTGATGTCGTGAAAGCGTGGCACAACGAAGTGAATAATTACAAGTATCCCACGGGGTCAACCAATGGAAAACCCATTGGCCACTTCACGCAGGTGATTGAAAATATGTACACGTTCCGGTAAGGTTTACAGAAGACAGGGTTGTGAGTTTATTCAGTGGTTGAAACGATAAAGTTAACTTTAAATGAATAAATACAGGACTAGTGCAGGGCGGCACGGTGCCGTAGTGGTGAGCACACTCACTTCACGGCACTTCCTGGCCTCCGGCGTTTCTGAGTGGAGTTTGCATGTTCTCCCCGTGCTTGCGTGGGTTTCCTCCGGGTACTCCGGTTTCCTCCCACAGTCCAAAGCACATTAGGCTAATTGTCTGCTTCAAATCGACCCTAGTTGTGAATTTAAATGTGAATAGTGTGTGCTTTGCCCCGCAGTGGTCTGGCGAACTGTTCAGGGGGTACCCTGTCTTCGCCCAGTGACGGCTGAGGTAGGCGCCAGTTTCCCTGTTACCTGTGAGTCAGCAGTTTGGCAAATGAGTGAGAGAATGATGACTAATGCATCTCTGGGCGAGGGCGGGGTACACCCTGAACAGTTCGCCAGGCCATCGTGCACACATAGAACCATTCACACTCACTCTCACACCTAGGGGCAATTTGGAACAGCTAATCAGGGCATGTTTCTGGACTGTGGGAGGAAACCGGGGTCCCCCAAGGAAACCCACACTAGCACCGGGAGAACATGCAAACTTCACACAGAATCGCCCCGAGCCTGGGGATCCCTTCTTGCTGTAAAGCGGACGTGCTAATCACTGCGCCACGGTGCCGCCCTTCCCAAATTCAGTCAACTTAAAATTTGAACACAGCCCCTACGCTAACTTTTTAAACGTACTATATTATACCTAATACAGAAAGTTAAAGCAGCAGTGTTTTGCTGTTTTTGATTACAGGTGATCTGGTTCAGCTCGTACAAGGTCGGTTGCGGTGTAACTCGGTGCGGGAAGCTGTATTTCTACGCGTGCCAGTACTACCGAGCGTACGTTACTCTCTTTAACAGAGACCAAACACTCACAGATGCTCACAGCATAACGGAGCGTTCTCACCCCACCCGAATCTTTCTTAGATAAACATTTTTGGCTTGTCTTTCACAAACAGAGGGAACTACAAAGGGGTGCCACCGTACTCACCGGGGGAACCCTGCTCGGCCTGTCCACATGCGTGTGACAACAAACTGTGCAGTGAGTAAACTGTTATTATCTCAGTGTAGTATTACTCTAGACATAAAACTGAGTCAATTTAGCACTTTATACTTGTGCTTTGAAGTATGAATTAATTTATTGTGACCTGACTGTATGTTTTTTGTTTTTCCCCTAGCCAATCCTTGCCCTTACATCAACCAGTTTATTAATTGCTCCACCTTAAAGAAACAGAGCAGCCTATGTAGCGGCTATCTAAAGTTGTGGTGTGCGGCTCAGTGCTTCTGTACCACTGAGATCGTTCCTACTTACTAGAAAACGAAGACAGGAACTGCGGAGATTATTTAGGCTTCTTTCCGGAACTTTTTCAACTCGCAGACTTCCCTCTTATCATTTTCTCCGAAGTAGTTGGGACTTTTTTACACCTTATATGTTTTTTTGATGTAAATCTAGAGTTGTACGACTTCAGGAGTGAAGCTTCTGATCTGATTTCATCAGATTATTACTTGTCACAGCTGTACGAGGCAATCCCAAAAAATTTAGGCTGTGTGAAATCATGTTCTCTGTGAAGATCCTCTTACAGCAGATCTATGATTTTAGAATAGCGACGTCAATCCAGCATAAATGTTTTTGGGTTTTTTTGGGGTTTTTTTTTTAGGCACAAACATTCTTCGCTGTTAGCGTTAGCGTGATATCCTAATAAAGAGAACTTTATACTCTTGCTTTCTTTATATTTCACTGTCACCATGATATCCGTAGCTATTCCGCAATTCATGTGCCATCCTTTCCCTAAATTGTCCTTCACCCTTGGAGCGTTACAGTCCTGTGAATGTTTGTGTCGTGCCATCGAGTTAAGCAAGAATCGTCGCTGTGCTTACAAAAGAGAAATGAAGCTACAAGGTAGAAGGCAAGCACAGGAGTAAATTAACACTGACAAGAGCACTCGGAGAGAGCAAACCTCCGCCAAGCCCAGCGATCCCCTACATGAACCAAAATGTAAAAATAAATTTTTTTTCTCAATTTCACAATGTTAAACATCACTTTAAAAAAATTCCGGGATTCTAAATTTGATCTCGATCATCTACAAAAAATCCAAAATCCCACATCTGGGGGCAATTTCATGAAGGATTTTTTTTTTTTTTTGCGTGATCCTGTTAAGAAACACAAGCAAACCAACAAACAAACAACAAAAAAACTTCTATTACTAGCACTAACAATAACTTTAGAGGGCTAACAGGCATTTTTGATGAATTGACTTCTGTGACCTTGAAAAGTAGGTCAAGGTGACTCAGTTTCAATGGGCTGGTGTTGTGTGCCATAGGGACCATTCAACATAAATCTAAAATAAATCCAAAGACCTGGCACTGCTTCAGTGTTAACAAGAAGTGTCTGCGGCAGCGGCGGGATGCGGAGGAGGCTAACAGTCTTTGAAAACTTACTGTAGTATCCCCTACGCTTCACGGGGGAAAGAATATCAGCATATAACAACTGTTCTGATGAGGCAGGGTGAAAACTACTGAATTTCTAGTATTTTAAGAAAGTATGCTGAGGCCAAAAGCTGAGACTAACATAGGAATCCTGAATACAATAATTCTTTGATTATTAATTCAAAATATTAGACATGTTATTATGTTGCATGTGCCAATCGTGCAATGATCATTTAACTTATTCCATGGCAACAGTGCAACAACTCACTTACCCCATGGCACTGATGCCTTTCCACCAATCAGAAATTAGAAAGTCTCTTCAATGGACAGTAATGTCCAGCCACATTGTGCTGTTCCTCTGTAGTATAATATATTTTAAGGGGTCTGAATGTACACAAAGCTAATTTGGATGATTACATGTAGCCCTAATTTAGACTTACATGCTTTAACATCATATGTGTATGTCTACAGCAAGTATGTAAACACTCCTACATAAAAGCAACAACCCTGAACAAGTTTTCTGTTAATGTTTATTAATCATTTTTAATATAATATATTTTCAGCAGCGTCCAGGATTTATCATGTTATCTGCTTCAACAGATCAGCTTCCGAAGCTTCATCTTTAATGCAAATGCCATCATTAATACTATCGCTCTCATCAAGACGGTGGAGTTTTCTTTTAAGTAGCTGATTCCAAACCACAAACACACACACGCACACACACACACACACACACACACACACACACCGGATCTTACATCAATTTTCCAGTCCAATTAATCAAAATCACTAATTCAAGTCATATGATCAATACCGAATGCAGCAGTGGATGTAAATGATATAAAAGCATCTTGATTTCCCAAAAACACAAACAAACAAGGATTTCCTTTAAATATGTGGAAGAATTGAATGTGGAACATTCTGTTCCCAGTGGAGGGGATTATTACTATATAATAAAGGTATAATAATAGAATGCAATAAAACAGACATCCAGCAGATGGCACTATTGCACAATATCAGGATTCTGGCTCATTGCTGTTGAAATATATCCACTTTTTTACTTCTTGTTAAAATTGTTTTCTTACATTAAACTTATTCTACTGACAAGCTGCATGTTGTATAAATGTTTCATTTTTACTTTACCTGGAAACTGAATGCAATTACTATATAAACGACTTTATAAAATATATCATTCATTCATCCATTTTCTGAAGTGCTTAATCCTAATTAGGGTCGCGGAGGAGGCTGGCGCCCATCTCAGCCGACTCTAGGCGAGGTACATCCTGTACAGCTCGCCAGGCCATCGCAGGGCAGAAACAGGCTGACGGCTATGCAGCCTACTCTTGACTAACGACAGCAATGGTTCTTTTACACGCCTCTCACCACAGACAGTGAGAGACATGGCCGGCCTTTGATAACCCAGTTAGCTGCACTGGGGGGACAGCATTGACAACTTGTTGATAGTGGGGCTTGAACCCCCGACCTTTGGATCAGTAAGCCAGCACCCTACCACCGAGCCACCACTGCCCCTTTATAGAGTATATCAGCATGATAAAGTATAACAAATAATGATGTATATTGAAGTTTCACAACATCTTCCCAATTACAGACCATTATGGGTATTCTGTTTATGCTAAGTGCAAATACACATGATAAGAGTATAGCTATATAACTATTAATAACCACAACAACAACAAAAATAACAATAATCATATATTTAAACTATTATAAACTTATGCCCTGCGATGGCCTGGCGAACTGTTCAGGGTGTACTCTGCCCTCGCCCAGAGATGGCTGAGATGGGCGCCAGCCTCCCCGTGACCCTAATTAGGATTAAGCGGTTCAGAAAATGAATGAATGAATATTATAAACATACATTAGACACATATGTGAAACTGTATGCATCATTATTTAATGCAAGTCAGTTTACTCTATTATAAACATCTCTTAAATTTAAAAAATGGGTTTTTTTTTTGGCGTGTGTGTGCGTTTCATTCAAAACCCAGATGTGCCCGAGTATTATTTATGCTCTTTTTATTAGATCACACAATAGATGGAAATATGGACACCTTCATTACTGGTAGAGTTTTAAACCCATTTCATTAGATGTCATGTCATGTCATTTTCTGAACCGCTTAATCCTAATGAGGGTCGCGGGGAGGCTGGTGCCCATCTCAGCCGACTCTGGGCGAGGGCAGAGTACACCCCGGACAGCTCGCCAGGCCACATTTCATTAGATGTGCATGAGATTTTTGTAGGCTGTGAATTTTTTTCTGTTCATTATTCTCTTGATGTTTTAAAAAATTTAAGTAATGTTCAACATAAAACAAATAATTTGGAGCACTGCTAAAAATGAATACGCTAGAAAATAATTTTGATTTGTTCTCATTTTATATGTTATTTTTTGGTAAAAAGAAAAAAAAAAAAAAAACAAAGCAAAACAAAACTGTTTAAGTATACATTACCGGATGTTAGCATCACATTCCTGACCATGAGAGGACAGCTAATCGGCACTGTGATACATAACAGCCAATCAGCATCGCAATACATGAAACACTGGACAGACGGACGAATGGATGGATGTACAAGCCATGCAAAATTAAGTTGATGAGTTTATTAGGTATAGGGCTTATTATTTGGTCTTGGGTACATACTGGGAGGCATTTATTAAAATTTTTAAAACCATAAAAACGAACAAAATTCTTCTCAATTTACAAAGTTAGGGCACTAAAGAAAAACAATAATGTTCATTAAAAGATAATATTATCCACAAAATAATAAATAAATAATAAAGCCACTTCAAACTAATGTCACGTAACACTGACGGACACATCACGTCACCTGTGGCTAAAATCAAGGAAGTCGGAGAAGTGTCCACTGAGCATGTCCAGAAGTAATAAATATTCAAGATACTCGGTCTTGGCTTCAGGGTTTTTTTTCCTTACTGATGTGTGAACCAATTTATAAATGAACGTAACGTGTAATTGGTTTGACAGACATTTCACCCGTGTTTTATTTATATTGATAGAATGACCTGTATGGATTTTTTAGGACAATTTTTTTTATTGAGTGCAACCAATGCTACCTTCTGTCCAGTTTACTAAAACCAAGTACAGATATTTGCCGGTATTAACATCATATAGACCAAGATATCAAATATATGGATCTTGACAGATGTTGCGTTCGGAGGCCCATCTCATTAAAAAGGTGATTTTTTTTGTGTGTGAAAATAACAAAATTAGCAGAACCACACATTAAATATCCTTTTCACCCTCCAAAAGAATTTTTTTGTAATAAAACAGTAGTATGAATTTGTAATATTTATTTGTGAATCCGGTAACTGAACTTGACCAGATAGGTCCGACTTTCATGCCGGAAAATCGGCAATTTTAGTATAAATAAAGTAAAAAAAGAAAGCGGCGGCGCTTTGTAATATACTGAAATTGTCTTGACTATTATTTTGACTTACAATTTAAACAGTTATTAAGTTGGACATACAATTGCACAGAAATGTTTTTTTTTTTTAATTTTGATTTTTAATATTACATGTGCAAATGGGTCCAAGTGCAAATAAAGAGCCATAGCGCTTTTCGCAAAAACAAACAAACAAACAAACAAATAAATAATAATAATAATAATAATAAACAAATAAATAAATAAATAAATAAACAGAATATTGCTGCATGTAGATTCTTGGCAGGTAACAGAAAAACATTTTACAAAAGTAATGTTTGTATTTTCTCTCCAGAGATAAAGGTTTTCATGATATAGGCCTAAATATAAAATCGTTAGCACTATAGCGCCAATCAGGCCAATCAGGCTAATCTCTCTCGCCTATTAGTGGGAGGGTTTTCTATTAATCAAGTTCCATATCTGAAAAACCTAGTGGTTTATTTAAATAGTTATAATTGAGGGGGAGGGGGGGGATAAGACGGTTCTAAATAGAAAAAATATATTTAAAAAAAATAAAAAAAAAAACTAAATGGATCCAAATACTGACACTTGGGCTCATAAAACTAGACAATATTGATTGTAACCCCAGATCTTTAGTTGCCAGTGTTAGACATGTTTTTGCATGGCATTGTGGGATATCACGAGCGTCCAGAGGAAATCCCCTTCCATGCTTTTGGGACGTGACTAAAATGACAAAAACTCCCCAAACAGATCAATTTAACTTAACAAACCCCAGATCACAAGCAAACCCCTCCCTTCTCGACTCCGATTGGTCGCTCGTGATACGGGCAGCCTATCAGCGCTCTCGAAAGCCACAAAAAAAAGGGGGGGGCGGGATCAAAAAATGCACACTCGCGTACCTTATAGTGTGCGTGACTAGAACGCCGCTAATTGGTGCGTTGATACCGGTTGCCATGACGACGCCCAGATTCGCGTACTAGCATAGCGGAGAGTATGACAGCGCTAAAGGGAGCTTGGCGTTTGTAGGAAAAGTGTGGTTTTTATGACATTTTTTTTTTTGGACGTGTCCGAACTTCCCTGATGACAGACTGAATGTGTGTGTGTGTGTGTGTGTGTGTGTGTGTGTGAAAGACGAAAAATGAAAAGGGAAGAAGAGAAAAAGGGGGATCCTTCGTACACAAGGTGGGCAGTGTTTCTGAGCTAGGAAGTGCGCGCGCGCTGCTTGAATGACATGACATAAAACTACGTTTGGGGGGGGGGGTTATTTATTATTGTTATTATTATTAGTTGTTGTTTCTTTATTTACAAAGTTCCTGAACGCTGTTAACAGCCGCAGAGTTGGATTTGAGTCGAGTTTACTTCGGTATATAAAGTTACCACAGGATTTGTTTCAGGAGGAAAAGCTAGTCACAACTGGTACCTCAGTGTGTGCACGCGACCTCTCTGGCTTCATTTCCTGGTGAGATTGTTTTTTATGCTAACTGTCTCGCGCCAGCTAAGAACATTCTGGAAGTATTTAAATATAAAGCCAACGGGGTGTTTATTTATTTATTTATTTATTTTTTTTATTTTTTTTTTGGGGGGGGGGTATAAAGTTATGACTTGGTAAGAATAATAGCTAAGCTAACATGTTGTTAAAGCTAAGTGAGGGCTCACTCAGCTGTCTGGTCTTGTCAAACTAAGCGTCGTGTTTGTGTCACTGTTTGCTAGCAACTGCTAGCTAATAATTAACGGAATTAACACGAAGCCGTTTGGTAATTAGTGTTTTTTTTAGGGATTTGAGTGAAAGACAGACCAGAAGACAGTCTAACAACAGGATAAATATAATAACATGACTGGTAATTACAGTTAATGAGATAAATATTGATTAATTTAGCGTTTGTTTCACTTGTTAATCCGTCCTCGTGCGTTTTTTGTTTTGTTTTGTTAGTTTTTTGTGTGTGACTCGGAACCATGTGGAAACGGGATGTTTATGATGCCTTAATTCAGCAGATGGCAGTAGCACGGAGGGTTGTCCTCATCCTGGATGTGATGCTGAAACAATAAAGGCTCACAGCGGCACCAGCGGCACCAGAACAAGCAGCGGTGTAGTTAAAAAAAATTAAGAAAAGAGAAAGAAAAAGGGGGAAAAAAAAGCATCGCGTGCGTGCGTGGAGTCCAGATGCCGCCGCACGCGCCCGACGTGGCTGCCGTTCATCACCGGTGTGAGTCAGCGCGAGCGCCTTTTAAACGCGCGTCGGTAGTGAAATCGGCTCGTCTGTGATCGAAGGAAAAAAAAAAAAAAACACAAAACAATCATCGAGCACCACGGACGTCTGGACTCTTCCCCCCCCACCAGAACAGCCGTCGTCAGCGCTAACCCGCTCTCATGGCGGAGTTCACCGAGAAACCAGGAAGCGGCTGTGGCGCTGACATGCAGCGCGAGCCCACGGGGACGGGTTCGGGCTCGGGCTCGGTATCGAACGGCGATTGTGGGCTTGCACCAGAGCTGGCTGGATCAACGGGACCGGATAACGCAGCGGACGGCGGTAAACCTGGAATACCTCGAAAGGCCAGCATCATCAAGGTGGGTCCACAGCTTATTATTATATACACGGTTATTATTTCCTCTTTCATTATGCACTTATTATAATATAACAACAATTTAGTTATTTACTTGTTTGTTTGTTCTCCTGCGCACCCTTCTAATAAAGAAGCGTGCAGCATGTTATGATTTCTATATTGTTGTCCATGACATAGAACACTCCCCATGTCTGAGTACACAGGTACAGTAAGTCTGTTACTGCTTTTACGCCCGAGCTCATCAGAACTGGTGGCTCATCAGAACCGGTTTCTGTAGCGTGAAGCGACTAGGAGTTCATCTCCTCCTGGATGGGACCCTAGTCCATCGCACCTTCCCAGTATTTTCACTGGTACCCATTTATACTGCTGGGTAGCGGGACAGAGGCACCCTTGCCGTTAAGACCTTGCGCAGGGGGTCCAACAGGGATTCGAACCCATGATCTCTCGACCGTGAGCCCGGCACCCTAACCGCTACGCCACCGGCCCCACACACAGGTACAGTACAGTACCATAAAGACCCACTCATAGGATCTGAGGTCAAATTATACAAAAAAGAGTTACACTCACGACCCTAAGGTTAATTTACTGCTACATAACAACAGCTGAACCTCTGAATTGTACGAAGGTAGCAGGGAGGCTGGAGCCTATCCTCACCAGTCCAATTCAGGGCAAACGCACACAACTCCTCACACTCACTCAGGCATGGAGCGGTTTGGAACAGCCAGTTAGCCCAATGCGCATGCTTTTGGGCTGTGGGAGGAAACCGGAGTACCCGGAGGAGACCCACAGGGAGAGCATGCAAGACGAGCCCTGGAATCACAACCGCAGCCTTCTTGCTGTGAGGTAGACACGAGAACCACTATGAAACAGCAGCATGTGATTTGTGGTTGTTATCCATTTATACGTGCGCTTAATTTCATGGGAAGCGTGTGAACCGTATCCCTCGAATCACTTACGTCATGCTTGATATAAACAGCCGTCACCTCAGATTCAAATTTTATTCGTCACATACAAATTATACACAGTACAATATGTAGTGAAATGCTTAGTACGACTGTCCAAAATGTAAAGAATAAACTATCAAAGCAACAAGAAGAAAAGAACAAAGGTCAGATAAATATAAAATGCAAGGGGATAGAAATAAGAAAATATATAGAATAAAATAAAATATACATATGAGATAAGATATAGGACACAAAATATATATATAGAATGCAAAAGTACAGGCAATATAATGGAATATAAGCATCAGTATCATCTTTTTTTTACCAAAACAAGCTGAGTAACAGCACATAATACTCCATCCTGTAAACGTTCGCGCAATACCAGGAATCTTACTGACACTGGAGGCTCCTTCCATCATCGTGAAAATATTAAACACGGACCTCCTCCGTACAAGCCCCTGTGAGGAAGCCAAACCAAATGTTATGTTACTATAGAAACACTGAAAGGAAGTGCATGAAGCATTGTGAAGTTGTGAAGGCACTCCGTGTGATCGGAACTCAAATAGACCTTTGATTTGTTTGGGTGTGATTTGTGCCCGCTGAGTAAAAAAATATGGGCTCAGAGTTTTAGAGAACGGATCTGCTGGTCGTGATTTAATAACACGACATCACCAAGCTCCTAGTTACCACCCACATGACTCCAGACATGCCTGATTTGTTTGTGTGGCTGGTGTGCACACAAGGCAGGGTGTTAGAATCTGTCATTAAATGTACAGCAAATTTAAAAAGATAAATAGAATTAATTTCTATAAATATGTCGAGGCACATTTCTACATGCAAAAAACTAATCATAAAATGAATTAACATGACACATAGAGGCAGTGAATTAATATACATTTGCAGCATAAATAACAAGATCATTCAGAGAGCGCAAACCTCCACCAAGTTTAAAAAATGTACAGAATGTACAGTTCTTGTGTCTTCTAAGCCGCTTAATCCTAATTGGGGTTGCGTGGAGGCTGGCGCCCATTTCAGGACGAAGGCGGGGTACCAGGCCATCACAAGGGCAACACATATACAACCATTCACACTCACACTCACACTCACACCTAGGGGTGATTTGGAACAGCCAGTTAGCCTACTGTGCATGTTTTTGGCCTGTGGGAGGAAACCAGAGTACCCGGAGGAAACCTACACAAGCATGCAGAAAACATGCAAACTCCACACAGAAAAGCTGAGCCTGGGAATCGAACCCAGGACCTTCTTGCTGTGAGGCGGACGTGCTAACCACTGCGCTTTTTTTAGTTGTTCTCTTATGTGTGTCATCCGATGCTGTCGTCCTATTAGTTGGTTTTAGCGTCATAGCAGCACTCACTCACTGAGACTTAAAAAAAAAAAAAAAAACCTTAGTGTACAACACTGACAGAAATTTATCATCAACCGTCTTTAGTTATAAAGGCGCTAAATTAAACGGATCCCCTCCTGAATTTTAATGCTCACGAACCAAGAATTATTATAACAGTAAGGAGGAGAGCTGGTGCGACGCATAACGTAGATTTTGATTGAATTTACTGTTCGTGAATAACTGCGTCCTGTCATGTGGCGTCATACCGAAGGAGGAATTGTTCACGGCCTGTCCGTTGCTGAATCGCTGCGGTTGACACAACAGACATTCTGTCTTATCTTATCTTCTTCTCAGAACATTTATGATTGCGACTTTAGACTTTAGACCTCCTGTTTTTTGCGAATCATTCATGTATTCATTCGGCTTCTGGAAGCAGCTGATCCTGGTGGAGTTCCTCCTGAGAACGTAGGAGTGAAGCAGGAACACGTCGTGAAAGGGACAGCAGTGTGTCATGATGACAGCACGCACACACACCTAAGGGCAATTAAGCACAGCCAGTCCACCTACATCTTTCATATGTTTTATGAAGAGAAACCCAGAGGAAGCCCGTCAAAGAAAGAACAGAGTGTAATATTACTCATCTACTTGGGATCATCAATCTGTACGAGTCGAGCTCTAATCGCAATCTTTGTTTCACATCACTGAATGCGAAATAATGTGCTTTACCTCGTAATCCTCCCCTCATTATCAGTCGTTATCAAATGTTTACCCCGGCATCTTTGCAGAAAACTCAGAACCAGGCATCGGTGTGACCAGACCGGACGAGTTAACATGTTTACGAGTCAGTCCGCTGGGTTTAGGTCTACGATGTTTGATGATGATGATGCATTTAGTAACAAGTACATTATGTAAATAAACATGCATCACTGAATATATAGATAAAACACAAATGTCTACAACACATTCTTCATCTCCATTTACGGCTTGTGGCAGACGCCCTTATCCAGAGCATCCTACATGCAGTTGAGTTTTAGGAGCCTTGCTCTAGGTTTTAAGCCCCGAACCTTAACCACTGGTCCACCACTGCCCTTACGGCTGTAAATCTCTTCTGATCCTCTTTAGTGTTACATACAGTTCAGCATCGTGATTTTTTTTCATTATGTGTTACATCACTGAGTGATTAGACAAAAAGTAAACAAGGCTGTAACAAAAACACACACCTGAGGGACACTTATAATAACAAAAAAAATAGTGTGTTGTCCTGTGACCTTGAGTTTCACCGTTCAGGATGACTCAAGGTCAAAGGTAATTGTCTCATTTGAAAGTCCATGCATGGTTACCTATTAGTGTTCCATGTCTGTTGGGACTTGTTTCGAAGTTATACGTGCGAGTAAAAAGTAAAATCTTTGTGACCTTGCTCTGACCTTTACCTTTGACCTTGACGTTCCAAGATATAATCATCTCTGGGACCCAGGTAGGGTAGTGTCCCAACCAAGTTTGGTGAAAATCTGCGCTTGGGTGTGGTCTGGATTTTGTTCAGACGAACAGACTCAAAAAAATGCAGATGATTACAATACTGAGACATCATGTAACATTAAAGCGTGCTGAAACGTTTTATCCTACTAAGGTCACAGGGTGGCTGGAGTCTATCTCAGCCAATTCTGGGCAAAGGCGGGGTACACCCTGAACAGCTCACCAGTCCATTGCAGGGCAGCACACACACTCAAAACAATTCACACTCACACTAACACCTAGGGGCAATATGGAACAGCCAGATAGCCTAACGTATATTTCTTTGGACTGTTGAAGGAAACTAGAGCACCCAGAGGAAACCCACGAAAGCACAGGGAGAACATGTAAACCCCACAAAGAAACGCTTTCGCCGAGCCCTGGACTGTCTTGCTGTGAGGCGGATGTGCTAAACCACTGTGCATCAAAAAAATAGTCGGAATCGTTAAAAAAACAATAATTGTATGAGAAATCTTTGCATGCGCTTCAAACCGTCAGTATTTCTGTTTGTATATGATACAGTTTGTGTAGATTACTGAAAGGTTCCAATTAATTCTCATGGAAATTCCCATTTCCAAGTCAGAAAAAAATCCCCCACTTCGCGCGGAAAGTTCCTGTAAATTTACTAAACATTTTCTGCCCCTTTTCAACCTTAAAGGTGCTCAGTGGTGAAGAACTTAATTATTAGTCTGTATCTTGTAAATCTGTTTGTCTGGAAGGGATTAGAAACGTGTTAATCCTTGAGGCCACGTTAGCGGAACGCCGCCGCTCGTTTTGTCTTTAGGTGTAACAGAGAGAGAAAAAAAAAAGATCAACACATGATTTTGAGTGATGTTTGGTATGTTCTCTATGTAGGCAGGAACCCTGCGGGTCATCGCAGGCCATGAGTAGAATGTCACAGGGAAGTGGTGAAACAATAAAGACAGGAAATACAGAAACAGGAAAATGGCTTTTTTTTTTCTTTTTGTTAAACCGTACGAGAGAGTCTGAGCATCGCAGGGTGAAAAGTTTTGCAGTAATTGTGGCTGTGTAAAATCACGTGTAGTAAAATAGGTAGAGGTATTTTAAACACCAACACACACGCCCACGCCCACGTTTTGCATGCATTCAGCACTTCCGCCTGTTTGATCGAATCACTACTCGGTCGCCGAGATTGTGAACCACGCACGACACCTTAACTGTCATTCACGTACTTACTCATCAGCTAAAAGTTTGTGCCAACGGTGAGTTCTGCACTATATCTGATGCAATATGCTTAATTCCTGCCATCCTTGAGACACTTTCTGTGCTGTAGTATCCCAGGCACGAAACTTTGCTTTACTTCCTCATAATGACAAACACGGCAGTTGTAAGAGTGAAACTTCAGCTTCAGTATGAGCCGTACATTTCTCGGGTCTGGCGCTGCCGACGACAAGGATTCAGAAAACATTAAAGCCTTGAGATATCTTGAGAGGAATGTATTTGTTGGTGAATTTTTTTTTTTTTTTGGTACACCAAAGGTTTGAAAAACACCCACAAGAACCTGGGAGAGAGTCCGAATTCCTGAAGAACGCAAATGAACACAGCCATTTAAATATACACACACTCAGTATACCCTTCTGTAATAGCGTTATTGCACTACAAGCCTTGTGCTTTTATAGGTAAATAATCAACGATGTTGCTTAATGCGAATTTAAGTGCTCTTAGCACACCAGAGTTATGAAACAAGGCAGTGGTGGTTGATATAACAGTGAAGTGGGACTAAATCTGGATTTGTAATACAACGTGTCCTAACAATCTGATGCATGACAATACAGGCAACATTTTACCCAACAGTGTGATCACATGATATAAAGGGGAAGGAATGATGAAATAGATGATTTATACTACAGCGAGGTTGAATTTACTGATTAGACGCTGTGCATTATTTTCATAACAACACCGTTACACACCAGCTACAGCATGACCTGTAGGTTAATATAAATGTGCTTGTTCTAGGTTATAATTTCTTGGGTAATAGCTTATATGTTGAAAGTTGTTCAGCTGATTTAAAATAATATATGTATTTAGAAAGGAAAACACTGAGGTGGTGCAGTTTTTACCCCTCAGCTTTACTAAGCCAAAAGGGGTTATGCGATAGCCTTTGCCTGCTGTCCGTCTGTCTGTCCGCGTGTCCATTACAGCCCATATAAACTCCATATCATGATCGCCGATCGATAGCTCCTCCAGAACTTTACCAATCACCCCTGAATTTGTGCCAGCCATGCATCATGATGTGATGCAAAATGTTAAAAAAAATCAGCTTGATATGGTAATTATTAATGGAGATTTTAGTTAATGATTATTTATAAATTTGGCAGCGAATCCTTCAGGTGGTGGTTCACTAGGCTTCCACGTGTTGACATAGTTGTCCTATTTTCACTTATTTGTAGGGGTTACTAGTTACATAGATTTGAAATCGTCTACTTGACACATTGTGTAACATAATCTAATCTTGGTACTTTTATAGCACTTATACAAAACTCTAAAGCACTGTCAATACTGATAAAAGCACGGATAATAGCTGACATAGTCCTGGGTGCAAAATAGTGGTTAGGGAGTGATACATGCATTCTGTCACAATAATGTCACAAAAAAATAACACATTCAAAGTTTTACATTTGATAACAGCCAAGGGGTTCAGTGTGCATTGCACGGTATTTTTAAATATATTGTATATTTTGGATTTTATGAGTTGAATCTCCCAGTATACGTTTCTTTATTAAGGTAATAAACAGAGGGAAAATCTGTAGCATCTCCTGGTGCACGTTGCCTGTTCTGGCCATGATGTTACGTATTTATGTGATTTAGCTAAAGCTTAAAGGTAAAGCTAGGGTTCCATTTCTGTACGAAAATGTGTTATATGAAAATAAAACATGAACATAGCTTTAAAAACACACCTCAGCAGCTAGTTAATATAAAATCATATTGTGATTTGTATTTGTGGAAGGAAGTAGACAAGACGTGTAACGCCCTCCACGCCCTTCATGTTCTTATAATACGTGACTAAAACTTTTACCCACAGGAGCATTTGTTTTCTTTCAGTTTTTCAAGAAGCACTAAGAGCTTCATCAGTGCAGACAAAGTTTGACTCGTGTAAAACCAGGAAGAGGAAATGCTCTCGCCGTGCCGCTGTATGCTGTAGTAACACTTCTTTCTGTTCTTCGTAGAGATACATTGGGTTTCCTGTGGAAGGTGTTTGTGCGAGCAACTGAAATGTCACACGAGGAGAAGTAGCAGGACAGAAACATGCCTTTTCCTTCGCTGTGTAATTAGGACATTCATGACATTTTAAAAGACACATCAACAAGTCAAGCCAAAACCATCTGAACATAATGTATATCACATAGTATTTATATATATATATATATATATATATATATATAGATAGATAGATAGATAGATAGATAGATCTAGTTTTTCATTTTTGCTTCACAGACATTTCAAAATTTGATGTGTCTCAGCTGTCATGATGTAGAACCTCCTTAAGTTTAAAATATCCTCTAAGAAAATAATCATAAGGCTATTCTCGTCAGCGTTAATTTAATCACTATGTGTATTTTTAACTGTAGAATAAGGAACTGGAGCTCCCCCCCTTCCCGGCGGTAAAGCATTGTAACCTAATGATTTGTGAATGTGAAAGTAATGATGCGGTCGAGTAAAGCCACAGAGCCACGATGGCGTCTTGGCTCGTCTCTGCTGCTGCACATTGAACTGCTGCCAGAACCCAGACAGATGTGGAGTATCATTATCACCGATATCTTGTAAAGTCCTGGAAAAGCTTGAACTGATACTTCCCGTCAGTAGAAACGGCTGTCCTGATGTAAAGACTCGTCACTTAATCACATTTTTACTCACTCACTCACTTAAATGGTAATGTGTATTCAGCTGTGATATGATACTGCTAGAGGAAACAGTATTCAAAGTTCTGGATTGAATTACTTAAAGCCGGGGTTGGTAACGTTTCGCTGTTAACACACTCACACCAGTCTAAATGGTCTTTACATCCCGACAGCAATCAATAACATTATGGGATCCGATAAAGGTCCGGCGACATGGTGGCGTTGTGGTTAGCATATGCGCCTCACAGCAAGAAGGTGATGGGTTCCAGTCCCGTGCTTGTGTGTGTTTTTGTGTGGGCCTTCTCCTGTTGTTTGTATGGGTTTCCTCTGGGTACTCCAGTTTCCTCCCACAGTTTAAAGACATGCACATTAGGCTAATTGCCTCACTGGCCAGACCATTGCAGGCCAACTCTCACACAACCATTCACACTCATACTCACACCAAGCGGCAATTTGCAACAGCCCATTAGCCTAATGGGCATGTCTTTGAACTGTTGGGAGGAAACATGGAGTACCCGGAGGAAAACCATGCAAGCACGGGAAGAACATGCAAACTCCACACAGAAAGCTCGAACCCAAGACCTTCTTGCTGTGAGGAAGAGGTGCTAACTACTACGCCACCGCATTAGGCTGATTGGCTGTTGAAAAATGCTTCTAGGTGTGTATGGTTGTGTACGTGTAGGCCTTACGATGCACTAGTGAGCTATTCAGGGCGCCTTTTCCCAGAGTCGGCTGAAAAGCATTGGATTTTGTGGTTCCGTGAATGAGTGAATGAAGTGAATATGAAAAAAAGAAAAATCATGTGTACGACTGTAATCCTGTAATGACCATTTCACTGCTTGCGGTCCGCTGGGAAATATCCAATTAAATGCTTCTGTGCTTCCTTACTCATGTGTGACCCTACCGTGCATGCATCCTGTACATCCTGGATCAGATTTATTCAGTTTGTTTCTGGGATGATCAGCAATGTTGTCGTCTCATGACATTATAGCACAGAGGGTTTTGTTTAAAATCACGTAAATCACATGATCAGGATTCGTACAGATGACTGTTTCCAAGTGTAAGGTGTTGTTTTAGTGAGAACTCTGCAGGTTGAATGAAATAATGTGTCCAGGCTTGTAGCACATGATGAGAATCAGGTTCTGTTTAGAGTTAAACTCAGGTTTAAATCATGGTTTCTTCTGAGCGAATGTTTCGAAAATAAAAGCGGCTCCTGTTAGCCGGCCGTTCGGATCCCGCTGCCGCTCCAGGTCTCAGGATCAGGGCAATTAAGCTTGACGTCTGCCTCTTTGAACTTTCTACGCAGATCTGCCTTGAAGGGTGGTTTCAGTAAATGGAGCAGATTGATGCTTTTCTTTCTGTCGCTTCTCACTGGATTTTGAAACCACAGCCGGTGACGTTAACCCAAAGCTACATCATGATTATGGATTTCCTCATTGACTCCGCAGAGTGAAAAATAGGACACTGATCTACATAAACTCTGGCGATCGGAGAGTCAATGCACATCTGACTGTGTGTATGTTAGTATCAGTATATGTAGTCACTGATTGTCGCATATTTGACGATGGATAGATTTCCTTATTTATTCTTTTTTAATGCCAAATTTGTGGAGACGTCTATTTCCGAATTAACAGAAGAACATTTGGTGTTAATTTGGAAATAGTTTTCTTCATTAAGTCTGCAAGACTGCTCCTTTTTAACATCAGAAAACAGGCGCCGCATGCCCTGAACGGGGCGCTGTGTGAGAAACTGGAAGAAGTGAAAGGTAAAAAAGGAGGTAAACAGAAGCAGTAGGAGGTCTCTGGAGGGATCCTTTCCATGTTTCCTGACACTTATAATCACATTACGAGCCCGGCAGTGACGAAAACATGCTGATTACTTTTTTTGACGCAGTTGTTACCCATCATGTTTACCGTATAGTCATTTTGTGGTTGCCAGTTATAGCATTTGTAATCAATAATGGACTGATTTCAAATCATTGTTATTGCTAATAAAACTCTGGATTGAAACAGACAGCCAATCCAGGAATTCATGACGTCACGATGACGTCAGTCCACTCAAATTCTAGCAGTCCTCGTGCATTCTGTGTGCCCACGCACTTCACTGCAACTTTTACACAAATTTGGCTCATCATTGTGTTACATTGCGTGTGTGACCAATCATGGCAGTCCCTCACATGAACGTTAAGCCGTACATCACCATACGTCACCTTCTTGTTTATACATAAAAATATCTGCTGCAAAATTTGGCAGTTTAGACCACACCATTCACTGATGTGTCGAGGGCCGTGGTACTAGCTGAAGCCTATTTCATCCGACACTGGGCCAGGGTGGGGTACACCCTAAACAGCCCGCCAAAACACAATCAACCATTCATACTCACACTCGCATGTTTTTGGACTGTGGGAGGAAACCCATGAAAGCACAGGGAGAACATGCAAACTCCACACAGAAACATCCTCACTAAGCCCAGGACTGTCTTGCTATGAGGCGGACGTGCTAAACACAATACCACAAATATATCTAGAAGCTTTCCTTAGAAGTTATACTACTACTACTATTACTAATAATAAAAATAGTAGGAATCATCACTATTTAATAAAAAATATTCCAATAATTGGCAAGTTGCTGTGGTATAAGATGTGGCAGCATTATCTCTCTCTGTACAGATTATTCTACACGATACTTTAGATTTCCTTTTCTTAATTATTCTCCATCTTGATCCAGTAACAAGTTGCCATTTTTATTCTGGAATTGTATTCCCACTTTGTCCTCCTTCCTTCTTCTTTCAAATCATTAAAATGGACAGGAATGGAAATATAATGGCGTCAGAAAGAAACAGCAGTCCCGACCTTACTGTAAAGTTCAGGATCCGAGGCGCACAGTGAGTTACAGGTCCTAATTAGAGGAGCGGACGTGACCGAGCAACTCGCTTGTCCCCGCACTCAGAGCGCGCCTCACCTTTTTCAATTTCCGTGAAAAGACATGGTCAGGTTGTTTCCGTATCAGACACGTCTTCTTACCAGACACCTTTGAGAGCCGGGGTCTATTTTTAGATCAGCCTAGATTAGGTCTACGTGACAAGAATTTTTAGAAAGTCAAGCCCATTTTATGTGACATTGCACATTTTGTCGAACAGAGGACTGATTCAGTGAAAATGTTCATTTGTAATATTCTGAGTAAAGTTTAAAAAAAGCTAAAAACAAAAACTCAGCACTTCCTGTTCAGAATGAATCAGTCACATTTCTTTCTTCTGAAGAAATACGGATATTTCAGCCTGAATCAGCAGCTTACCAGATGTTTGTCTCGAGCTGTGACGATGCTGTAATCTTGCAACCCGTGTTTGAAACGGCGGATTTGAAATGCACTCTGGGTTTTTTTTTTTTTGTCCCTTTCTTCTTGGGGGG